>JAVJAQ010004964.1:45000-59234 GCA_032362365.1 Zygogramma bicolorata | reverse complement strand
CGATTCGCTTTCTTCAGTACAGCGACAACTCATAAATTCTTACAACGCTAATCATGCAACCATAGATAATGAGGTCATCTCTATGGAAGACGACCGCAAATCTGACGATTGTAATGGCTGCTCGGATGGAATAAAAATAAAATTGGTCGGTGAAATTACGATTGAAGCTCGCATTCTCTGTGGCAAATAGCTAATTATAGGTAAAAGAGGTTTCATGGCCTCATCATTTACATCGTTATTCTCCGGTTTCTTCCCAGCATATGCAATTATTATTCGAGAGGCGCAGGTTCATGATTCTTTGTCAACCGGAAAGAACCTATCATCTTCGAAAAAACAATTGTGAGCACAGTAAAGTAGGTAAATGTACGTGTCATAATTCAACACGTCTCGCTTATTTTGGTTTTAAAATACTTATTTTATGGCTTCAGACTTGTTTTCTCTCGCACCTAACCTTATCTGAAGAGCCCTCGCTGTGATGGGTTTAATATTCGGTTGGAAGATCTGTGATTTCTATTGAAACAATGCGAAAAAGTTATGCGAATTAATAATCTATTCGTTCATTCGTCTAAGACAATGGCATGCACACGGGGTTCATGAAATGGAGAAAATTACACTTGAATGCATGGTGATCGTCGAGTCAAAATAATTGAAATTTCGATCTAAGCTATTCGCACAACGTAAAATATACCAAAGAGGACTGTGAAAACTGTAGTTATACGATAATAAGATCTCAGAATGATAATAAAACCTTAAAACGAACGCAAGGGAGTGGTCATAGGAGGTGAATGATCATGACGACAAATCATAATTTGGGTTTAATTCAGCAAGTTGAGTTCGCTAGCAAAGCCTCGCCCAATGTTTTGTGACTTTAGTAGGAGCATGACTTCCCTACATACATTCTGAGCATAATTCAATAATTTACGTGCCCAGAGAAAAATATTAATAGAATACTTGGGAAAGTTATCCATTAAAGATAATTCCGAGGTGTTCAAATAGATTCACACATTCCAGAGAGAGAGAGAGATGGAATGTGTTCAGTCGAAATCATAAATAGAAAAAACAGTATATATCATATTACCTACTCTGAGAATGTTGTACTCAGAAACAAAAATCATTTTTTGTAGAAGGTAACAAAAAAACTCACTGTACCTCAAATTCCTTGGGAAAGATTGTTCAGTTCCAAAGAGACATTCCATCTACAGATATATTCATAATGAAATTTATCATTCTGAGGTTAATAGCAGTTTAATAGCAGTAGCAAATGTAACAAACCAATAATTCAAGGGTCTGCCAATATACCAGGTCTCATTGGGATGAAGAATATTGGACACATACGTTTTATGAATAGCACATATGCCTACACGAAGGATATAAAAACCAATATTTCTAATTCGGGTGGTGATGTTATCCAGGCTTTTCCTGAAGTTATCTAGATGTTATGGTCCGAAGATCCGTCTGTTAAAGCGATAGATACAGTTTCTTCGAAAAATCAAATTAGAAGATGTGCCCTTCACTTCAAGGGTTATGAACAGCAAGATGCCCAGGAATTCCTGAGACACCTCTTGGAAGCACTGCACGAAAATATCAACCGAGCTACCGAAAAGCTCAAGTCAATTTTGAAGGGAGTTGATGAGAAATTGACTGACAACGAGGAAGCTCTTGGTAGAGATATCCGATCATTAACAGTTCCATAATATTCAAGTATCAGTTTTCTTCTCCTGAAGATGCTAACCATGTTAGCGAAACGCGCGTCGAGTGCAAAACGATTTTTCATGTGCAGATATTGAATCCTGCCTTTTGTTAGGTTCTCTGTACTGAGTTTGTAACCTCTCAATAAAAGCATTTATTATCATTATCATTATTATAATTGGTTATTGCATGTCAAAAAGTAAGATCGCGATGATTCTCAGTTCGCACAAGTTACGACTTTCAGAGAAGGCCATTGCTATAGGGAAAAGACATTTTTCCTCATGTCTTGTCGATGTTAATTCTTGAAATTAAGAATTCGATATATAGATTCTCTTTCCCAACTTGAATTATTTTATAGGAATCGTTTATACTTATCATAAAGTTTTTGTTAGCGTTGAAATTTGGAATGTAAATTGATTCGGTAAAATCGTCTGGTGATTCAATAGAATGCGAGGTAGTGATATTGCAATTTTCTTCTCAATATAACATCATACAATTTTGAGAGATTCTAACCAAGAGATTAGAATTATAAACTTTCGAATAATGAAAATAGTTTATGTTTTGAAATGGAAATAATTATACTGCCTCGAGGTACTCCATCCATAACATATATTAATTAGGCATTATTATGCTCATCAATTAGGTAATAAAACAATGATGATAGTTATTTTGGTGTTCAGACTCATGAAATTGGTTTTATAGCGTGCGCATCTTTAAGACCGAACACTTTTTGGGTTATTTGCATTGTGAAGCTAATGTATACACCTACGATTAGAAGGGGGTAGCAATAAACCAGGGGTACCATAGGTGATAATTTTAGGGCACGTTTGTCCTATTTCGCTTCGATTTGCGAAAAACAAGATGTCAATGTTGATTTCAACACAGTATCCTCTAGAACAACCCAAGTTGTTAGATAACCTCAGATTACTTTTTTCAAGAAATCTGATGAGAAGTCACCTCCTGAAATAAAAGCAATCATTTAAGAGTTACGCTGTATAACGATATAACGACAAATGCAAAAAAATAAAACTCTCTTCTCCAAGTGACAAAAAAATATTTTTTGTGTAAATTATGTTATATTTCCAAAATAAGCCCCAATAAATTACTCAGCCTATAATTATAGCCTTCGTAATGTCGACTTATTTACAACATACACAGAGTTTTTTTCCAATCTAGGCACCTGTAAACCAAAAATGTGCAAATGACAAAATGAAAGTTTAGAGTGAATAGAAAGCGGAATTGAAGGCACATATCAAATTCAATGACTATACGAAAATATTTTTCTCAAATATTTTTCATCAGGTGTAGCCTTTACGTTGTATATTCCAACGAAGAGATTGGATTATCTAGCACCTTCACTACTTACCTCAGAAATTTCATTTTTATCAATCACCTTCTTTTCTTCACGGCATGTCATGTCATACTAGTTATCAACAAATGGAACTCTCACGATGAAAAATAAAACCTAATATATTCAATCCACCTTGGATGGCTTTCTTTTTCTGATCGTTTTTTATTTCCATCTCGATGTTCTATAAGATTCATAAGAGAATTCACAATAATATTTCTTGCTATGAAGACAAAGAGAACAAATTGTTTAAAAACTGACACGACAAATGAACGGGTGGTTGTCCTTCACTATAAATGATGAAGAATGTTGCAATGTAGGTATTCATTCAGTGATTGCGCTTTGGAATTCCTTATGCAACTACTGTTAGAATGGTTAACATTCATTTGCATGCAATCTCAATTCATATATTGACAGAAAATGAGCTCATTACCTGTAGGAGGCTTCTCTCTCGGGTAACATGTCCTAAATAGTCCCTTCGTCCTTGTGTAGTAGTAGTATTTCGAATTAACACTTTCTAATAGCGCTTGGCTCTGTGCATCTGCATTTCTACTCAGGTAATTCTGGAAAAAAATATTGTTTCAACATAATTGATACGATAAAGGTGTGAGGAAAGAATTGGAAACCAATATCAAGCTTCGGAATTTACCAAAAACCAATATAAAGAATTTTGTATCATAGCAAACGAATGTTCCATAATAAAGCAAAATAGTGTTGAGAAATGTTTGAATTAGACGCCAATCGTCCTTGATGTACATGTATCTACTCAGGAGACAGTTTCGTAAAAGCTCAACAACCCTTACACCAAACTCCATAACAAAACTTTGTTGGACAAGCTCAGGTGTTTTTAATTATTTTCCATTTCAATAAAAAGTTTTTTAATCAAATATGACTTCTAATACGACATACCTACTCATAATAATATCTGGCAGATTCTCCCAAAAAGGTAAACCTACACTAATGCATTATTCTACCATTGATCTTTCATTCAAATCAGGTTCGATTACGAAAATGAGCGCCTGAATCTAATTGCAGCTTCATAGACCATACTTTCAATTCTACCTTGAAAAAATTTTCAAAATGCCAATCAATGAAGCGTTAATACACAAAATGTTAAAGACATGGTGTCGTGTATAAACATTTCTATGAGAAAAGACTTTGGAGTGTTATCAAATAAATGAATATCATTGGGTGACAGCTCAGAGCCTCCTTGATACGGAAGGATAATATAGAGGTTAACAATTTTCTTAGAGGGTCATAAATAATAAGCATGAAACTACGTCGTTTTGTTATCACCCAAAATATTCAATCCAAAATTAAATTGAAACACAGTAACTCTAAGGAACAGTTGATATTTTTTTTCTCAAAAGATATGTAAAGAATTACTGAACCGATGGAATTGGGCATTCGTGATAAAGTAACTGAAAAGTATCATGACTCTTTCTGTAGAGATCCATTACCCTAATACCAAACTGAACTGAACTGAAACCATTTCAAAGACCATTTTGGACACACGAGATACGGAAGGGTAGAAAACATGCGCATTGTGCATGACACAAGGCTACTCGATGCATTTGAGAGTCTAGAAATAGCAAAATGTTAAAATAGCGTTGAAGGTGACGAAGGGTCCATCTCTTTTAGAGAGCTTTCTAAATGGAAAAACATGAAAATTCCCCACAAAAAGAAAAGCGTTTTTCCTTATGAAGTGCACACGCTCGGCTGTCAAGAACCTGTTTTCATATTTTAGGGTTATCAAACCTTAAACAGGCATGCAGTGTAAAATGTAAGAACATTACCTGTCACCACCTCCTGGTCTATTTAGTGTTGAGAATCAATCAGAACAATTAGTAGTAACATTCGAATTCCACATCGGATAAAAAAATTAGCAGGTAGTTGCTGCATTATCTGAAATTGTATATAAATAGCTAGTCTTTAGATTCAGTATCATTTTTTTCTCTTGAAGATGCTTGTTGGCAAAACGCCTGAAGAAGATATTGTATAGTGAAACGAGTTTAGTGGTTTGTGCCTGAAAATAGTACAATGAAGTGTGTTTCAATCACAAAACTCATATGAAATGAGTAGCATAAAGAATTAGTGAGCACCCTATAAAATGGATATGATTCATAGACATTCGATTAATTCACAAAAAGGAAGTACCTGTTACATGTAGACTAGTGAAGAGTATAGTTATTTCAGATAGATTTTTTCTTGCTTTTTTGTGAATGATAAAAACATCAGTCAATAGAGGGATCACTGAATTTTTTTGGTTGCCTACTTAATTTTATGAAAATTTTCTGATTCAGTGTTTGAAAGTCTTTCTTCGCTCTTTGTGATTTGTTATACAAATTGGAAGAAGAAAAAGTCAAGAATGAGTTCTTCATAACTTCCTTCTCTTCACGAGATAATCATGCTCCCCAAACAGAAACCTCAACCCTCAAAATCTAAATTTCCTCTTAGGACGAACTGGAAACTCAAACATTCAAAACAGATGCATTTATCTACTGAATTTTTGATTTTATTTCAATATATTATAGTCCGGGAGGTAGTGTCACTTTTATACAAGTCATTTTATGCACAATGCAATTCACTCATTAAAGTTGTTTCCATATACCTGAATACTAAACCGACCGTCAGACTCTCCAGTAGCGGTGGGTATAGTAGGAGGAAGCTGCTGAAGATAACCAGTTATTAAAAAAAAAGTGATTTTATGCACTCCATAACTTTCACAGTTCATTATTCTCAAGGTATATTGAACTGATAAAGTCGTCAGACCCTGATCTGCGGGTGGATTGTTCGTCAGTCACGCGTAGTAACGTATCCTGAATTTTGAAAAAAAAAGTAATAGTATGCAGTCCGAATTTTTTTTAGTTGACAGTTTATAGCATAAAAAGTATGAATTTAATCGTCAGACGTCATGGAAATAGTGGAAAACCCGTCAGTCGAGCAATCGAAGTGGATCTCAGCTGTCGGAAAAATCGGCGCGCGACATCTTTTGCGGTCCAACTGACGGACTTTCCACCACGTTCATGTCGTCTGACGATTATATTTATTTTTTATACTCAAAAAACTATCTCTGAAAAAAAATTCGGGATGCATACAATGACTTTGATAAGATAAATGAAAGATAATAGATTTATCATTGAAGATTGAAAATGATTATCAATATTATGAAAATGATTGTAAATTTTAATAGGTTTCGTGAGCAATAATTCATTTTTTAAATAAAATAAGAATGAAATCGTATGAAAAAAGTAATGAAAATGTGGAGAATTATTATTCTGATTCTTCATATTCGCTATCAGAATCACTCGCGCCCAGTGAACTTTCATCGCTGCTGTCTTCCAACCCGCGTTCATCGCAATCTTCATCGTCGTCTTGCGATTTTGTTTCGTCTAAATGATCTGAAAAAATGTATTAATATGAAGTGGAGGTTGAAGATTAACAATTCAATGTCAGAGAAAAGTATGATAAATACCTATAATATTATCGTTTCCATCTTCGATTGAGCTCGTGATGCTATTTAACGAAGGCAATTGATCTCCTTCGAACCATTTGAAAACGTATCTGTTATTCTCCTCTTTCCATCCATAATCAGTTGGAGTTGAATGAGTTGGTGTTTGTTGAGATGCGTGAGTCCACAATTGAGCGATATAACTGCTCCTCAATAATTGTTGTTGCAATTCTGAAAGACACGGTGGAAGAGTAGAGCCCTCGAATGTTTTATTATCTTTTAAAATATCTTCATTTTTGTTAACCTTGTATGTTTTCATGAATGCTGCTACCTGAGATAAATTTACATTATTCATATTATTAAAACCATACATACGGCAAACAAATTCTTCCAATACTGCAAAATTGTCATGGGAGTTTGGGTGCAACACTTGAGATAATTGAATGAAAGCTTGTATATAACGGTTTGATTTCTTTAGTAAATCGAACGGTCTTCTCTTTCCTCTTCTGAAAAACGCAGGAAAAAGTATATTAAACCATACATTATATATGAATTGAACCATATAATACCTAACATATAGAAATATACAAAACGCAATAAAATTATTATCCTACTTGGTAAGAAACTACTCATAAACAACTATTGAATTGAAATGATACTTACCTTGGACCTGCCGATGGTTCCAATAAAGATTCATCATTTTTAATAACTCTATACTTTTTAGGTAGAGCTGTAAATATTCGATAGCACTGAGAATGATACAAAGCAATCGGAGATACATCTGCAGTTATCACTTCATTCATAAATAATTGATGTTCTTGTCGAATATTCAGTACATTTTTACATTTCGCAAGAGTGTCTACTGTAAAAGACCTCAAAGTTCCACTTTTTTTGGAGCAGAAATCACAAAATGGTTTTGAATCAGCCATGCTTTACACACGTAAGACTTGATCACATGAGCGGCAATGCGCAAACTAACCGAAACAGCTACTGTAGACCCTTAAGATGCTTTGTAGAATGATGGGCATGGCCCAGCTCTTCAGGTTGACCGACAGTCATTCGAAATCTGAAGTTAAGCAACGCCGAGCGCGGTTAGTACATGGATGGGTGACCATGCAAGAAATACCGTGTCGAAAGCCCGTACAGCTGCAGCAAAATAGCATATCATAGCTCGCAGGCAATATATCAATGAGCACAAGATATATTGAGGATATGCCGTCCTTCGCAGGGGACGTTAATCCGGTGGTCCCGAGTCCATGGATGTTGGGCTCGATGAAGATCCCTACCTCTGGTTGGAATACCAGAGGGTTCGGCAAAATTTCCGGTTGGGGGAAGTGTGCTCACCGGCGTCGGTGATTGGCCTTAGTAGCGGAAATAGGCCGACGTTAAAGAAAGAAAAAAAAAGATGCTTTGTAAACACGGCTTCTCTAGTAAGGGATATAGAAGAAACGGAGCAGGTTGTCGAATCCTAGCTATTCTCTACTATTCGTTTCGAAAACATCAAGCACCAGTTTAATAAAAATTATGCTAATGATTTTTTTAAATTATTACTTTATACTGAATTGTAATTTTATTTGTTATTATTGATACGACATTAACACAGGAAAATCTTATTACAGTCATTGTATGCATCCTGAAATTTTTTTCAGAGATAGTTTTGTGAATATAAAAAATGAATATAATCGTCAGACGACATGAACGTGGTGGAAAGTCCGTCAGTTGGACCGCAAAAGATGCCGCGCGCCGATTTTTCCGAGAGCTGAGATCCACTTCGATTGCTCGACTGACGGGTTTTCCACTATTTCCATGACGTCTGACGATTATTTTTGTACTTTTTATGCTACAAACTGTCAACTAAAAAAATTTCAGACTGCATACTATTACTTTTTTTTTCAAAATTCAGGATACGTTACTACGCGTGACTGACGAACAATCCACCCGCAGATCAGGGTCTGACGACTTTTTTAGTTGAATGTACCTTGAGAATAATGAACTGTGAAAATTATGAAGTGCATAAAATTACTTTTTTTTTTAAATTACTGGTTATCTTCCGCAGCTTCCTCCGACTCTACCCACCACGGTCGCGCGATCTGACGCTCGGTTTGGTATTTCGTAACATAAAAACTACTTAATCGATAGTAGGAGATTTGAGCCGGTTCTAAGCCTCCCCCCACCACTATGACGTCACTAATGACTAATTAGTGACATCATAGTGGTGGGGGTTGACCTTGAACGGCTCAACTGGTGCATAGGACCTTGAAATTTTTTTTGAAAATGTAATTATGGGATTCTTTGTGTGTGACGTCATTCGACCTTGAGATAGGCGCATTGTAATGCATCTTCATGTGTACTCTAGTCGAGGGGGGGGGGTAATTAGAATTTGCATACACGGTAAAGATATCCTTCATGTATGAAGAATAGATTGCATACACACGGATAAAGCATGTGTTCTCTGTACTACATTGCATAGAGTACACATGTCTACACATACACGCACAAACACCACACACCCAAAGTTCACCAACACGAGCCCTCACTACACCTCACGTCTGCACTCCACAAAGTCCCAGCCACGAATGAATACCCGAACTGACAAACACCACCCACCCAAAGTTCACCAACACGAGCCCCCACTACACCTCACGTCTGCACTCCACAAAGTCACAGTCACGAATGAATACCCGAACTGACAAACACCACCCACCCAAACCAACACGAGCCCCCACTACACCGCACGTCTGCACTCCACGAAGTCACAGCCACGAATGAATACCCGAACTGACAAACACCACCCACCCATACCAACACGAGCCCTCACTACACCTCACGTCTGCACTCCACGAAGTCCCGGCCACGAATGAATGCCCGCACTGCTCTCTGTAAGCTCAGCGGAGAGTGGAGGGGTTGTACGCCAGACAGTCGCGAGTGGCCCCGTGTGCGCAACTGCTGCACAGATTGTAGTGGGAGGTGGCTCGCTATTCATTATATAAGAAACGAGGATTTTCGTGTTTAACCATATTATCCGTGAGTGTGTACAACAGTGTCTCATAAGAGGTCGGACATCTCTCTTGATATTAGTTAACTTCGAGTGATTTTGTGAGAGCACATTAAAAACGATGTCGATGTATTCCTGTGATTGTGGTAAATCTTTCACTCGTAGTGATAACCTTCGTCGTCATCAGCTCCAGAGTTGTCAAGGAGGCCCATCAGTGAAACGAGTGAAATTAGATGATGCTGCAACACCAATGTACACATGTGATTGTTGTAATGTGACAATTCCATTGACCCAAGTGAATTCTCACAAAAGAACGCTACAGCATAAGAATAATGCATGTGTACAATTGAGTGATGGCGTTCAAATTATAAAGAGTGCCTTCAAGTGTCGGATTGCCACATACAGGGTGCGGACTTCTGTTGTTTCCACCGATTACATGTTATTCTTCAATGAAATCAGGCAGAAAGTCATCGAATTACTGGAATCAGCCATCAGGATTCACAAAATCATCAAAGTGAATATGGAAGTGTTTGGGAGTTATATTCTTCAAACGCAAGACCTGAAGGAGACCAAGTCATTTAACTCCCAAAATAAAACAGTTGACCAATCTACTGATTTGAATTCATTATTTGATGGATTTCGTGATGGCATTATCGTTCAAACTACTGAATTCCAGGAACGTGATTCAGGTAGGCATTTTTTTTTATTGAATTGGATTCATTACTAATATTGATTTGTATTTAAGGTTGGACTTGTGAAAAAATCATGTTTCTGGAGGTGAACATCAACAAATATAGCCCGCTCAGTGGATGTTCATATTTGAAGCTACCTGAGTGTATTGAACGGAGGAAAGCTGTGGTGAATGTTCGTAATGAAGATCAACATTGCTTCGCATGGGCCATCACTTCAGCACTACACCCTGCAGTCGATAGAACGTCAGAAGTTTCTTCATATCCTCATTTCAATACTGTCGTAGATGTAACAGGTATGAATTTTCCGGTTAAGTTGAAGGATATTGTGAAATTTGAAGACAAGAATGATATTTCAGTTAATGTGTATGGTTTGGAAAGTAAATTCGAGAAGGGTAAAATAATGTATGAAATAGTTGGACCATTGCGTTACTCCCAGAGAAGACTTAGGAGACATGTCAATTTGTTACTTATCACAGATGATTTCGGTAATAGCCACTATTGTTGGATCAAAGATCTTTCAAGATTAGTTTCGAGTCAACTATCCGCCCATGAACATAAAAAATATTTTTGTGATGGATGCCTGTTATATTTTTCTCATGAGCGATCACTGTTACGTCACAAAATGAATGATTGTAATCATTTAAGTACGACAACTCCATCAACCAATTTCAAAATCAATAAATATGGGAAAATGGTGCCTGAAAATAGATTAACATTTGAAAATTTCGAGAAACAAATGAAGGTACCATTTGTAGTATATGCCGATTTTGAATCAGTGCTTAAACCGATTGAAACTTGTAAACCAAATCCCGAACACTCGTACTCGATGAAGACATTCAAACATGAGCCTTATTCATTTGCTTATTTGATTAAATGTTCATATAATGATGATTTGTCAAAATTTGTTACGTATAGGGGTGTGGATGCAGCCCAGAAATTTGTTAGTAAAATTGAGGATGATTTGAAAAACATTTATCAAGATCATCTCAGGTATCCCATTCCTATGGATGCACAAACCCCTGAGGAAGAGGAGCAGTTTGCTTCTGCCACAAATTGTGGTATTTGTTCTAAGCCATTCAATGATGGTGAAGTTAAAGTGAGGGATCATTGTCATCTTACAGGAAAGAAGAGGTCTCCTGCCGCTCATTCATCATGTAATTTAAATTTTAAGTTACCAAATTTCATCCCAATCATTTTTCACAATTTGAGTGGATATGATTGTCACCTATTTATCAAGGAATTGTATAAGAACAAAGAAAAAGTTGATGTCATCCCGCAAAATAAAGAGAAATATATATCGTTCACGAAACATCTCTTTACACACTCATACACGGATAAAGATGGTAGGATGAAGAAGAATTATTTGAAAATGAGATTCATAGATAGTTTCAGATTCATGTCAAATTCTTTGGAAAAATTAGGTGCAAATTTAACATCTGATCAGTGTATTGAGATGCACAAACATTTCCCTCAAATTGAGGAATTCAATTTGATGAGAAAGAAAGGTGTATTTCCCTATAGCTTTGTGGATGACATCGACAAACTAAATCATCCAAGACTTCCAACCAAAAATCAATTCTATGACAAACTCAATTGTGAACATATATCAGATAATGATTATAGAAGGGCTCAGCTTGTATGGAATTTGTTCAGGTGTCAGAGTTTAGGTGAATACTCCGATTTATATTTGAAGTCAGATGTGTTACTATTATGTGACATTTTTGAAAATTTCAGAAATATTTGTATTGATAAATATAAATTGGATCCGGCACAATACTACACAGCACCTGGATTATCCTGGGATGCAATGTTGAAATACACGGAAATTGAATTGGAATTACTAACTGACATTGATATGATTCATTTTTTTCAAAAAGGTATACGTGGTGGAATAAGTCAATGCAGTGAAAGAAAACATAAAGCAAACAATAAGTTCTTACCAAATTATAATCCAAATGAACCATCCTCATTCATTTCATATTTGGATGCAACAAATCTGTACGGCCACAGCATGTCACAACCATTACCAACAGGTGAATTTTCATGGTTGACACCTCAGGAAATTCTCGATCTTGATATAATGAATGTTAATGCTGATAGTCCGTATGGATATGTACTGGAAGTGGATATTCACTATCCACAAGAACTTCATGATAAACATTCTGATCTTCCATTTTTAGTTGAACGTTTAATACCTCCATATACAAAATCAAAAATTCCCAAATTGATTCCAAATTTAAATGATAAGAGAAAATATATTGTTCACTATAAAAACTTACAGCAAGCTCTCAATAATGGTTTGATTATCATGAACACACATAGAGTATTGCGGTTCAAACAATCTTGTTGGATGAAACCCTATATAGATTTGAATACTGAAATGCGTAATCGGTCTAATAACAAATCTGAAAAAGATTTCTTCAAGCTAATGAACAATGCGGTCTACGGAAAAACAATGGAAAACGTAGACAATAGAATTGATGTTAGACTCGTTACACATTGGGAAAATATAAAGAGAACTATGGGTGCTAGTTGTCTTCTATCACGACCAAATTTCAAAAGCTGCTCTATATTTACAGAAAATTTTGTTGCCATTCAGTTAGGTAAAGTGAAAGTTCATTATGATAAACCGTTATATTTAGGATTTTCTATTCTAGAATTATCCAAAACTGTCATGTACGATTTTTTCTATGGATGTATTAAACAACAATTTGGAGATGATGCATCCTTACTCTACACTGATACCGACTCTCTTATTCTCAAAGTATATACAGACAACTTTTATGATTTTTTCAAAAATAATATAAATAAGTTTGATACATCAAATTACAATATAGGAAACCAATTCGATATTCCAGTGACAAAGTCAGTTCTGGGTAATTTCAAGGACGAATTTCCAAATGATCCAATAATAAGCTTTTACGGTACAGGTGCCAAAGCATATTACGTCAAGTCTGTCAACACTGAACTCAAAAAGGCCAAAGGCATCAAAAGATCTGTTATAAAGAATGAATTGACATGTGAAGACTATGAAAAAATTATCGAACAAGGAGGTATGATATTCAGAAAGATGAACTCTTTTAGAAGCGTGTTGCATGATATTTATACTGAATTGAAAAATAAAGTTGCATTATCATACCACGACGACAAACGATTCATCATTCCGAATACCACTCGAACTCTTCCATGGGGTCATAGCGATATAGAGTTCTATCAAAACGATCCGAATGATAACATTCGTTGGGTATCTGAAATCGTTCATTCTTTTTCTCAGGAGAGCCCCCTGGACCAACTTATTCATTTGTTGAATGCTGAGATGAATGACTGAAATATCATTCAAATTTTTTTCCTTCAAACCGGAATATTCGTTACTTGTGATTATTGTGTTGTAATTGTTTACATTGAAGTTGGAATATTTCTACCAAAAATATTAAATTATCTGTGATATATATGATGTTTTTATTTTTTCACTACTCATTCTTCATCGATTATAAATAAGAATATAAATGAAAAAGTAGTTTGAAAAGTCATCAGTATATAAAGTACCGTTCTGTGGGTATAATGTCCAAAACAATTGATAAATTTGGTCGTAAAAGGAAATGGGGTGGTGGCACTGTTCGTGGCCCACCAGGTATTGGATTCAAACTAACATCAGACGGTCAATATGATATGCAGAGAAAAATATTGAAAAATACAGGAGAGCCATTCGAAAATGGTGATTGTGTAACTGTATCATATCTCGAGGCAAAAATTAAAGAAACTAAGGAGCTTACCCTCATGGCTCTCCAAGCTGCCATACAATCTGCAATAGGTAATGTAGAACGTGAAGCCCGTCAAGCATTTGATGATAAGATAGCTGAAGCGAGAATAACATTGGCTCGCAAATACAACAATCTCAAGAGTGATGTCGAAATAAAAACATCCGACGCTACTACTGCGATGACACAAAAATATAATGCATTGGAAGAAAGAGTTGCAACTCTTGAGAAGAAACATGCGGAGCGTTGGCCAAAGGATAGACCATTATTGTGGTATCCGGGTATAGACATCAATCCTGGT
>JAVJAQ010004964.1:0-40000 GCA_032362365.1 Zygogramma bicolorata | reverse complement strand
TTAATGTGTATGGTTTGGAAAGTAAATTCGAGAAGGGTAAAATAATGTATGAAATAGTTGGACCATTGCGTTACTCCCAGAGAAGACTTAGGAGACATGTCAATTTGTTACTTATCACAGATGATTTCGGTAATAGCCACTATTGTTGGATCAAAGATCTTTCAAGATTAGTTTCGAGTCAACTATCCGCCCATGAACATAAAAAATATTTTTGTGATGGATGCCTGTTATATTTTTCTCATGAGCGATCACTGTTACGTCACAAAATGAATGATTGTAATCATTTAAGTACGACAACTCCATCAACCAATTTCAAAATCAATAAATATGGGAAAATGGTGCCTGAAAATAGATTAACATTTGAAAATTTCGAGAAACAAATGAAGGTACCATTTGTAGTATATGCCGATTTTGAATCAGTGCTTAAACCGATTGAAACTTGTAAACCAAATCCCGAACACTCGTACTCGATGAAGACATTCAAACATGAGCCTTATTCATTTGCTTATTTGATTAAATGTTCATATAATGATGATTTGTCAAAATTTGTTACGTATAGGGGTGTGGATGCAGCCCAGAAATTTGTTAGTAAAATTGAGGATGATTTGAAAAACATTTATCAAGATCATCTCAGGTATCCCATTCCTATGGATGCACAAACCCCTGAGGAAGAGGAGCAGTTTGCTTCTGCCACAAATTGTGGTATTTGTTCTAAGCCATTCAATGATGGTGAAGTTAAAGTGAGGGATCATTGTCATCTTACAGGAAAGAAGAGGTCTCCTGCCGCTCATTCATCATGTAATTTAAATTTTAAGTTACCAAATTTCATCCCAATCATTTTTCACAATTTGAGTGGATATGATTGTCACCTATTTATCAAGGAATTGTATAAGAACAAAGAAAAAGTTGATGTCATCCCGCAAAATAAAGAGAAATATATATCGTTCACGAAACATCTCTTTACACACTCATACACGGATAAAGATGGTAGGATGAAGAAGAATTATTTGAAAATGAGATTCATAGATAGTTTCAGATTCATGTCAAATTCTTTGGAAAAATTAGGTGCAAATTTAACATCTGATCAGTGTATTGAGATGCACAAACATTTCCCTCAAATTGAGGAATTCAATTTGATGAGAAAGAAAGGTGTATTTCCCTATAGCTTTGTGGATGACATCGACAAACTAAATCATCCAAGACTTCCAACCAAAAATCAATTCTATGACAAACTCAATTGTGAACATATATCAGATAATGATTATAGAAGGGCTCAGCTTGTATGGAATTTGTTCAGGTGTCAGAGTTTAGGTGAATACTCCGATTTATATTTGAAGTCAGATGTGTTACTATTATGTGACATTTTTGAAAATTTCAGAAATATTTGTATTGATAAATATAAATTGGATCCGGCACAATACTACACAGCACCTGGATTATCCTGGGATGCAATGTTGAAATACACGGAAATTGAATTGGAATTACTAACTGACATTGATATGATTCATTTTTTTCAAAAAGGTATACGTGGTGGAATAAGTCAATGCAGTGAAAGAAAACATAAAGCAAACAATAAGTTCTTACCAAATTATAATCCAAATGAACCATCCTCATTCATTTCATATTTGGATGCAACAAATCTGTACGGCCACAGCATGTCACAACCATTACCAACAGGTGAATTTTCATGGTTGACACCTCAGGAAATTCTCGATCTTGATATAATGAATGTTAATGCTGATAGTCCGTATGGATATGTACTGGAAGTGGATATTCACTATCCACAAGAACTTCATGATAAACATTCTGATCTTCCATTTTTAGTTGAACGTTTAATACCTCCATATACAAAATCAAAAATTCCCAAATTGATTCCAAATTTAAATGATAAGAGAAAATATATTGTTCACTATAAAAACTTACAGCAAGCTCTCAATAATGGTTTGATTATCATGAACACACATAGAGTATTGCGGTTCAAACAATCTTGTTGGATGAAACCCTATATAGATTTGAATACTGAAATGCGTAATCGGTCTAATAACAAATCTGAAAAAGATTTCTTCAAGCTAATGAACAATGCGGTCTACGGAAAAACAATGGAAAACGTAGACAATAGAATTGATGTTAGACTCGTTACACATTGGGAAAATATAAAGAGAACTATGGGTGCTAGTTGTCTTCTATCACGACCAAATTTCAAAAGCTGCTCTATATTTACAGAAAATTTTGTTGCCATTCAGTTAGGTAAAGTGAAAGTTCATTATGATAAACCGTTATATTTAGGATTTTCTATTCTAGAATTATCCAAAACTGTCATGTACGATTTTTTCTATGGATGTATTAAACAACAATTTGGAGATGATGCATCCTTACTCTACACTGATACCGACTCTCTTATTCTCAAAGTATATACAGACAACTTTTATGATTTTTTCAAAAATAATATAAATAAGTTTGATACATCAAATTACAATATAGGAAACCAATTCGATATTCCAGTGACAAAGTCAGTTCTGGGTAATTTCAAGGACGAATTCCCAAATGATCCAATAATAAGCTTTTACGGTACAGGTGCCAAAGCATATTACGTCAAGTCTGTCAACACTGAACTCAAAAAGGCCAAAGGCATCAAAAGATCTGTTATAAAGAATGAATTGACATGTGAAGACTATGAAAAAATTATCGAACAAGGAGGTATGATATTCAGAAAGATGAACTCTTTTAGAAGCGTGTTGCATGATATTTATACTGAATTGAAAAATAAAGTTGCATTATCATACCACGACGACAAACGATTCATCATTCCGAATACCACTCGAACTCTTCCATGGGGTCATAGCGATATAGAGTTCTATCAAAACGATCCGAATGATAACATTCGTTGGGTATCTGAAATCGTTCATTCTTTTTCTCAGGAGAGCCCCCTGGACCAACTTATTCATTTGTTGAATGCTGAGATGAATGACTGAAATATCATTCAAATTTTTTTCCTTCAAACCGGAATATTCGTTACTTGTGATTATTGTGTTGTAATTGTTTACATTGAAGTTGGAATATTTCTACCAAAAATATTAAATTATCTGTGATATATATGATGTTTTTATTTTTTCACTACTCATTCTTCATCGATTATAAATAAGAATATAAATGAAAAAGTAGTTTGAAAAGTCATCAGTATATAAAGTACCGTTCTGTGGGTATAATGTCAAAAACAATTGATAAATTTGGTCGTAAAAGGAAATGGGGTGGTGGCACTGTTCGTGGCCCACCAGGTGTTGGATTCAAACTAACATCAGACGGTCAATATGATATGCAGAGAAAAATATTGAAAAATACAGGAGAGCCATTCGAAAATGGTGATTGTGTAACTGTATCATATCTCGAGGCAAAAATTAAAGAAACTAAGGAGCTTACCCTCATGGCTCTCCAAGCTGCCATACAATCTGCAATAGGTAATGTAGAACGTGAAGCCCGTCAAGCATTTGATGATAAGATAGCTGAAGCGAGAATAACATTGGCTCGCAAATACAACAATCTCAAGAGTGATGTCGAAATAAAAACATCCGACGCTACTACTGCGATGACACAAAAATATAATGCATTGGAAGAAAGAGTTGCAACTCTCGAGAAGAAACATGCGGAGCGTTGGCCAAAGGATAGACCATTATTGTGGTATCCGGGTATAGACATCAATCCTGGTGTTAAAAAATGAATATATGTATGATGTGCCAATAAATAGAATGCTATGTATTAAATGAAATAAACTGATCTTTACCATAAACGGAAAACTGTGTTTCATTTGTACCCAATCAGTAAACAGCTAAATGCAAATAATGAAGAGAGTGGCGATAGAGCGATGGTGGGATTGGTTGGTCGGGTTTGTTGTAGTGGGGAGGGCGGGGCTTAGAGAGCGATATTGGCTTGGACTAGTTGAAGAGGGTGGGGCTTAGCTACAAAGAAAGAATGACGAGAGTGGAGAGTGGGAGGGTGGGGGCTGGCTGGAGGGTATAAATGCAGAGCTCCGTTCGGAGTATCTTCAGTGTGACTTTCAGCAGCTAGCCGATTAGTAACATTTCCTGTTTCTGCCTGTACCAGCACCGAACGACCAACAACTATCAATAAGTAAGTTAACAACATCGAATGTATGAATTTGTCTAATCGTTTGTTTTCTGTGTTTCAGTCATGAATTCCTTCAACGAGAGCGAAGTTAACGCTGCCGTCGAGAGCATCATCCCGGAGCGTGCGGAGGTTGCGGAGGGTGTTACGACCGAGCCCGTGAGTGATCTCCCTGAATTTAGTCACGATGATATTCTCAACATGCTGGATGAGAATATCATCCCGGGCGTGCTCTCCCAGATGAGTGTGGAGGAAAATCCAGCCGCGGAGCCGGAGATGGTAGCGCCCCAGGAGGTAGAGGCATCGACGACAACCCCATCGTTGGCGATCCCATCTACGTCTGGTACACCATCCCAGGAGGTGGTGGTGAAGACGAAGGCGCAACCACGAAAACGGGCAGGTGGAGCTGTTTCTGAGCCCAAGAAGAAGAAGATGTCGACGTTCTTGAGTATGATGGAAGACATCGACAGCGAGGACGAGTTCGATCAGCCAATACCCTCGTCGAGCAAGCGGCCACCGGTGAAACGGGCGCCCAAAGCTAAGGTTGGTGTAATTGCGAAGTATCGCAAAGTTTGCAATGAAACCAACCCTAGAGCTGGGAAATGGCCCGTCAGTAGAAGACCACCGGTATCCATCATACCGACTCCACCTGCTGCAGCCCCCGTTGTCGAAGCGGCTCCAGCCCCCGTTGTCGAAGCGGCTCCAGCCTCCGTTGTCGAAGCGGCTGCACCACCACCACCTCCTGCACCTCCAGCAGCAGCCGCTACCATGGAGATTGTTCCTGCCCCAGCCACCACGAACAATGTTCCAGCTACCGCCGCGCTCACCGAAGGGGTTGACTCTTCAGACGAGGAGGACGTTCGAGTTGGGCATACCTTCTTCTTGGCTCTCAGGAAGAAGTTCGACGATACCAAACGTGCCTGCCAACAAAGTGAGACTACGAGGGCAGGCATAAGGCATCGTCAGGATGAGATTGCCAGGCAACAAGCTGACATCGATCGGCAAATAGCTGAACTTGCCGAACAGAGGTCAGAACTTGCCCGGGAATCGGAACGTCTTGCTGAGAGTGATCGGGTGGAAATCCAGCAACACAAGGAGAGATATGCCCGATTCAAACGGACCAAGGGGAAGATCTCCAAATTGCTCCTTCCCTTGGGTGACCTCTTCGATGAGATAAAGTAGGTTAAGTTAGTTTTAGTCGATTTTTTTTATATAGTTTAAAGTTAATTTGTATATATGTATATATTTCAATAAATCATTGAATAAACAGATGAAATGAAAAAAAGAGTGTACATTAAATTGGTTTGGTACACATTGAACAATGCGATGGTTGGGGCATTGCTCTTCATTTCATCTGAATATTTTGTTATATTAGGAAATATTTCGATGAAGTAGGTTGAGTTAGTTATAGGTGTTTATTTCAATAGTTTTAAGTTCATTTGTCTATATATTTTTTTTCAATAAATAGTTTATGAACGCAGATGAAATGAAACGAAAGAGTGTACATTAAATTGGTTTGGTACACATTGAACAATGCGATGGTTGGGGCATTGCTCTTCATTTCATCTGAATATTTTGTAATTACATTATGAATGCGTATTTAAATTTCATACTTTTTTACACAAACCTTTCAACAACAATTTGTATTTCCTTATCATATGAATCTCTTGCAGAAAAATGGCTTGCTTCATAATGAATTCAACAAGTATACCTTTTAGAATGTTCACAAATATCTTACATCGCTTTTCTCTTCCCACCACTCTCCCCACCAACATTTTTTTGTATAAATACAATGCGAGACCAGAGTTCTATATCATTCTCTTCACGATGTCGATGAGAGCTGATTCAACTACGGAGCCAAGGAGTGTACCAACTTCGGAACCAGCGACAGGACCTATCCAGGTTGAAGAAGTTAGTTCTTCAACCGATAGTGTCAATACTCGAGGCAATCTTGGCTACTTCGAGTATTTATCACAACAGTTTGGGTTTCCGGAAGGGTTCTTTGATAGGATGCAAGTGGATGGCTCTGATATAGACTCAATCAGTCTACCATCCACTGTAAGTTGGCCATCATCCATCGGGAGACCTATCAGTATCTCATCTGATACTGACGACGACGACGACTAGTCTACAGAGTGTAGACTCACAAAAACAGCCCTTTTCAGGGCTACCATTAAGAACTCAAAGTAGCTATCTCATAGTGAGATTCATTAGGTGATCACCTATTGAATATGCGTTATTACATATTCATGATCTAATGGATCACACATGTTCACAATATGTATAAATACTTGTCTGAGATGGTCCACAGAGTGTGGACTAACCCGAAAACAGCCCTTTTCAGGGCTACCATTATGAACTCAAACACAGTAGCTATCTCACAGTTAGGTATATTAGGTGATCACCTAATGAATATGCTATATCGCATATTATTGGTTCATTATCACGCAATATATAACAACTCTGTTGCAGATATCACAGACAAAATGAGATTGAAAATTCGAAAAAAAAAGATCTCACAATTCTCAGTTGTTCCCGTCTCAGTTATAGTATAATGTACACTTATGATGACATAAGGCGCTCGAAATATGTATTACCACCCGTAATGATACAATTTGGAAAAATAAATCAATGAAGGTTAGGTCAAGGTCATTTCGTGTGGTTGCTCCTTAGGTTAGTTTTTCAAAGATATTAATCGTACTCACAAAATAAGTTTTTAGGTAATCTCAATATGCGGTTAGCTGATCAGAGTATGAATTTTTCTCCTGAATTGCATGCAAAAGGAACTAATTAATGAGGGTTGAGTTAGACCAGACTCGAAATCATGGTGTATTCACGCTCATATATATGTGATGAATGAATAAAAGTAAAGATACTTATGGTTGATAATATTATGTGTAGTGATTTGAAGTCGTGAAGAGTATTATTTATATCCCCAACTTCTATTGCGTTTACAATCTAGCGGTCAAAAAAATTTTTCGACCCGCGAATTAAATTAATTCGCGGCCGCGGAT
Source organism: Zygogramma bicolorata (assembly GCA_032362365.1). Lineage (NCBI taxonomy): Eukaryota > Metazoa > Arthropoda > Insecta > Coleoptera > Chrysomelidae > Zygogramma > Zygogramma bicolorata. Next base: position 32,867 of record JAVJAQ010004964.1, on the reverse strand, counting down.
TAAAATAATCCGCGGATAAAACCGCGGATCCGCGGCCGCAGCCGCGGATTCGCGCATATTCCACCAATAAATCCGCGGGTCCGCGGCCGTGGCCGCGGATCCGCGGTTTTATCCGCGGAATATGCGCGAATCCGCGGCCGTGGCAACGAAATCGCGCATCCGCGGAATAATTTCAATGGCGGCCGTGAAATAATTTAATACGCGGGTCGAAAAATTTTTGAAGCGGAGCGGAGCGAAGCGGAGCGGAGCGGACCTGGTTTTTCACCTATATTTCCGCAAATTACGATCATCATTCGACGAATTTGATGCAGTCGTGATTCAATCCACTGCGGTCGCAGTTCCGCGGTTGCGCCCGCGTTATTAGTCCAAGTGAGAGTGTAGCTATTGTCTCATCTTTATTCCGTGAAGTTTATTCCATGGATTATCGCGGTGGTCGCGGAACCGTGGCTACATTCGCGAATCATTCGCGTATCCGCGGCTTTTCATTCTGTCGCGGCAGTGGATCCACATCACTAGAATTTCAATATTACAGCTAATAAGTGTGTGTACTCTACCATAGTCAAGAGGTGAACGAACACATTACAAATGTTACATACATTTATCTCATGTGTGTGAGATATCTATCTACTGTCTGTTTCTTTAATGTAGCCCTGAAAAGGGCTGATAGTTTTTTTTGACCAGTGGTCCAAGGTTAGTGGTGCAAAGGAGGGGCGTTATTGCAGATCATACATGTCTCGATATATCGATACTGTGTAAGCAGAGTGCTGCATGCTTTACACCTACTCCATAATAATTCAGAGAATGGTTGAGTCCTATGCTTATCTACGTGCTCATACCACCCACCATTGTTTACACGAAAAGCATAAAATTTAAAACACATGAGGCATAATTTCTCAATTTGTCCTGTAACAGTGGGAATTCTGACATAGCTCTCAGTCACACAGCACAACTCCAATGGATTTTCCAAAGTGTGATTCATATTCAGAACCTTGACTCTGCAAAATTCCACACCGATGGCCAAATCACCAGGTTGATTGGTCTCTGCATCGCATTCAATACCCTCGTCTTCAGAGTCATTAGGAATCTCTTGTTCGATGACGTCTTCAGCGACCTGCTCTTCACCCTCCAAATTGTTATTAAGATCAGCATGTGCCAGAACATCTAACATTGCAGCTCTTTCTTCAGCCATCTTGGTTATATCCTTCGAATGCTCTGAATGAATGAGTGAAGTTTAGAGCCCGCAGCTATGTTTTATACGATCTGGTAGTGGTGGGGCGCCCCTCCACAAACTCTTACTGTATATATGTAGGGAGGGTTGGATTATTGGATTGAGTTCTGTCATTGCCACCAGTGAGTAACAATATGCCTTTTCCAAAAGAGTGGGATTCTAAACCGAAAGTGTGCATCTATCCCCTAGTGGTTGCTGGAGCTGCTCAGTGCTACAATTGTCAAATCACTCGACCCAAATCATACTTCAATCCATGTACCGGATTGTGTACCGAGTGTGTTTCACGAAATCCAGTGCCACAGCCCAAGCGACAAATAACTCACGAACAGGGAAACCATCTCAAGTGCTTCAAGTGTCACGAGAAAATTGAGTGCACCATCCTGGGCATTTGTAGAAATATTTGTAGAACTTGTGCGATAGAAGAGGTGCCACTTAAACAACGTTGCTTGCAGTGTGATAATTACACTATGGACTGTTGGAACCATATCTGTGCTGTTTGTAGAAGTAACTGGCAGCTATGTGAGAAAGTTGGTCAACTCCATCCCAACAGGAAAATCCACTTCAATCATTGCTGGTGTCTAACACATGACGAGCAAATCGAAAGGCGCCAAATACTAGGAGACCGTATTCCAACGTACACTGAAATTGGACCAGAAAGGCTTCCACATGCAATTTCCCAATAAATAATAACCACTGTTGTAATTATGATGAATAAATTGATTGAATATTATTACATTTGTGTCATTTATTTTTCGAATATAAAAGTTACCAATTGAAAGAGTTTCGAACCATATAAGTAAATGAAACAAACAAAGATTGGGTTATATCAAATTTATTGCAGAAAACATACATATATAAAACCAGTATACTCCTCCAGAGCTTTATTATTCACCATATAGATAATTGAAATTATTTTCATATAATTATTAAACCACATCTGATTCATCAATCCACGAATTATGCTCACTTGGAAGACCTAACCACTTTATATATAGTTTATTATTTTTTCTTCTCAACACCTTTTCCACTAGATACACGTCAGGATTCGCAGTTTTCAATAATTCTTCCTCATAAAAACAGCCTCTTATGGGTTGACTATCCATATCTTCAAGAATATATGTAGTGGGGTATGTTCTGTTCACTTTAACGATTTTAAAGAGTTCTGTCGTATAGTTGGCTGTGAATCCCTTTTCAAATATGTTTTTATACTTGCTTATGCGTACAATATCATTCAATTGGAATTTGGGTGTACTTTGTTTCCTTCGGATTCCTCTGGTGGTTCTGAATTTTAATTTTGTGGTTGAATTAACATTTATAGGTTCTATACCAGTAGTACTATGCACCTTGTTGTTATATTTCTTCGTTATGATCGGAAGAATATCAATCCACTTGTGATTGCCCCTCATCGAAAATTCTTTGTAGAGCCATGTTTTGATTGTTCGAATTACCCTTTCTGCTATGGCTGCTTTTTTTGTGCTGAATGTTGAATAATGATTGATTTTATATTGTCGCATGAGAGAGGAAAAATTTTTATTGAAGAATTCTTTTCCTTGATCGCTCTGTAGATGATTTGGAGAAAACTTGGCTTGCTTCAGAACACGTTTCATTGCATTGGTTACGGTACTACCTGTTTTATTTTTAGTTGGCACTGTCCATAGATACTTTGAGTAGCAATCAATCACCACAAGGATATATCGATGACCTTTGTTACTTCTTGCGAATGGTTGCATTTCTGCTAGATCTATTTGCCATAGATCTGCAAACCCTTTGATGGTGGTTATTCTTCTTTGAAAATTACGTCTTACAGAGCCATGCAACTCGTTGACGACTTGTCGCTTTACATCACTCATTCCATTATCCATTCTTTCTTTCGAGTGCAAATGAAAAATAAATCTGGTAATGTTACTTCATTGAATAATGAGGCGAGAGTGATTTTTATTTGTGAATGTTTCAATATATTATACCTTCTTCACGCAATTCCTCAATTATTGAAATTATTTCATTATTGTGTCCAGTATGACCAGCTGCCTTTGAAGATAGTAATAGTCGTAAGCGAGCAATCAATTCCTTGGGTGAGTTCCAGTAGACATAATTCGCTGGTTTGGGATTATATATTTTCTGTATTTTGTTTCGATTGACTGTTCCACCAATTTTAGTTCCATCCCTCATTGGATAATGAGTTGAGTCTAGTATAGGTTTGATAACTTCGCGAAATTTCTTGGAATTCGTATATCTGAAACCATTCTTCAATTGGTATTGTTTGAATGGAGCATTCGTTAGTTTCAATATCTTTGAATATGTTTGACGAATCTGTTCATCGTCAATATTTTGTGGATTCTTGAGGAATATTATATCATATAATTCTGAGCTGCCAGGAAATTGATATTTTCTCGTTTTATTGGTATTCCAAAATACTATGTTTCCATCATTGAAGTGAACCTGAAGATTTCCCATTTTTAGTTTTTGTGTGATAGGATCCATTCGTACGCCAAATGTTGCATCATATGCCACATTTCTACTTCTGATATTTCTCAAATGTTTTTTCAATACATCTTCAAGACTTTCATCTACATTGGATGGAGAATTGAGATCTGAAGAACTGATGCGTGATGATGATGGCGGTGTTTCAAAGAGGCTCGCTGCAATTTCATCTTTTATTGTGTCTGACTCACTGTCTGTAGATGATACACTACCAGAAGATTGATTCTTTCCTATTGGAGTACTCGTGGCGTGAAATGGAGTAGTCTGAAAGTTCACTTGATTGTTGGATAACTGTGGTGTTTTCGATGAAGTAGCATTCGATGATAAAACATTCAATGGTTTCGTTATGGGTTCATAAAGTTTTTCCAATGCCATACGATTCTCAATATTACCATGCTTGATTGAGTTGAATTTTTGTCTGACAGCTTCTGTTGTCTCAACTAGTTGACGTTTCAAATGCATTTCATTGCTCGCATTTCCAGCTACAGAACCAATGTTTGTCTTCATATTTTTTTGTTATCATATACGAATTCACTGAAGTGATCTCTATACAATCCAATGATCGATTGAAGTTGAATAGCATCATCATGGATATATAAAACTATCGAATCCCTTGCGATATCTACCTTCATGTATTTTTCTATCCTTGTCAATGACTAGAAATCCATATTGATCTTCCCAACATTTGACACACATCAATTGAAACTGTTTGAATGTCACATCGGGTGACACATGATCTGAATAAATATGGTGTAGGTTTGTCTCATCTTGCTTGAACATTACAATGAAATTGGTATTATCACGCACTAATTGCTTTGGCACTCGTGAATATGTCTGTGCAAGATAAAAACAATCAACATCTTTATGACGTCCCATACAGAAGTATGATCTTATGATATCCTGCTTTTCACATATCACATCATCGAAAATGAAAACAGAATTTGGTTTAGCATCGGAGGGTTCCACTATTTCCGCATTATTGCTGAACGTATAAAATCCTAACCCTTTAATAGGTTCCAACACATTTTGTAGGAATTTATACTTGGGTTGATTGAGTGATTTTGAATAGAGATATACATTTGCGAATCGCAATCCTTGTGGATGTGTTAAGAGTGATATCATTGCATTGGTCTTTCCACAATTTGAAGGTCCAATAATGAGTCCTCGAACTGATGATGGAAGTAGTGGGCCATGTCTTAACAATACCTGCCCATTCAATCCACACCCAAATTTCTCATCTAGATTGTCAACGACAAAATTTTCTTTCTGTTTCACAATGCGCATCGTACCACGGTTGGAGACTATGTAAATGGAAAAATGTTATGAGCATCTCATTTAAATGTGTACCATCAAACGATACGGACGTATCGATAGTAGAAGTCAGAGTAAAGAAGGTTTTGGATTTGTGAATAAATTAATAAATACACTTCCATTCGAATTACATATACCTGGCGGTTATCAATATTGTGGACCCGGTACGAAACTGAATGAACGTTTAGCACGCAACGATCCTGGCATCAATAAATTAGATATTGCATGCAAAAAACACGACATTCAATATTCGAATCATCCATCAGATCTCACAGCGAGACATATAGCAGATAAAGAACTAGAATACGCAGCTTGGGATAGGGTTAAATCGAAGGACACAAATATTGGAGAAAGGGCAGCTGCCCTACTGGTCACCAATATTATGAAAGCGAAGAGACATTTGGGTATGGGCTGTAATAGTTCCAACAAGAAGAAGGTTAAGAGAAAACCATCAAGGAAAAATAAAATAAAAAAAGTTGCATTCGGTGCTGGAGTGGTTAGTAAAGTGCGAAATGTATTGAAAAGATCTGGTGGGGATCAGTTTGTGACGACTGATAGAAAAAAAGCTATCACTGTGGCATTGCAAGCAGCACGTAAATATCTTAAAGCTGCCGGTGGTAAGAAAAAAATTCGCACACCTCGAATAATTCCAATTCCCAAAATTGGTGGGATTTTGCCATTGATTCCGATTTTCGCCGGACTTTCTGCACTCGGAAGTTTAGCAGGTGCAGCTGCAGGAATTACCAAAGCTGTGAATTCGGCAAAAGCAAGCAGAGCAGCTCTCATTGAAGCCAATCGCCACAATAAAACAATGGAGGCTGTAGCATTAGGTAAACGTGGTAGTGGAATATATCTTAAACCTTATCGTAAAGGATTGGGATTATATTTGAAACCATACAAACCATCGCAATCATACAAGTCAAAAAACTAGTAGATTCCCTACCTCTGAGGCCTCTCACCGATTTCGATCTCAATTATTATGCACAGAAAATGAAAATTCCACACTTTCGTGGTGTTTTTATGCGTGACAGATTACCTTCTTCAAGGCCAAAACTGTATGAGACAGCTATTGTCAATTTGGATAAAATAAGTGGTCCTGGAACACATTGGGTGGCATACAAGAAATGTGGCAAAGAAGTCACATATTTCGATAGTTTTGGAGATTTGCCCCCACCAATGGAATTGATTCGATACTTTCGAAAATATTCGGGAGTGAAAATCAAATATAACTATGATCGCCAACAAAAATTCAATACAGTCTTCTGTGGTCATTTGTGCCTAAAGTTCCTCTCTGAATCAATTCGCAAATAAAAAATGGATACAACTCCAACAATGGATCGTGAGGCTATCAAGAGAATGGGATATTCATTGAAGATGTATTCAAAATATCGCACCCTAACAAAAATGGATAGCATGATGCTTGCCAATATGCCCAAGGAAGTTATAATTGCCTGTGCTACACATGAGATTGCAAATGTTTGGGAAAAATTACCAAAACATCTACAAGATGATATCGACATAATGAAGTATCAATACTGCTATGAACACCACTCTGACGAAGAATCTAATTCAAATTCTGATGTGAATGATGGTCCCATGCCTCGAAAAATTTTCTGCTGCTATTGCAATGTAGAGGATATGAGTATTGGTGTCAATAAAAACAATATTCATTTGAACGCGCTGCCCAAAAAAAAGTGTGGATTATTGCAGATGTGTTGTAGACAACAATAAATTGAAGTGTCATTTGTAAAATGCATCAGTCATGTCGCGGAAGTTCGAACTACAAGCTGTCGGGACGAGTGTCTTGAGTGCAGACTTTTTTCCACCTATCGAATTGGATAGAAACAGCCGTTATGGACTAGGACTATTGGGATTCTATGGATGCAACACAATCAATAATATAACTGAAGAAAACAATTTAATCAGATTCAGACTTAGTGGTGACGACTCACCCATGCTACAATTACACACCATTGAAATTCCATGTGGTGCTTATGAAATAGAAGAGATCAATGCAGTTATACAGAAAAATATAATGTTCAGATTGTTTCATGACAAAAAACCAATCGATATTACTGCAGATGATATTTTCTACCTACATGCCAATAATAATACGATGAAATGTGAAATGCGATCAAAATATGAAATTGATCTGACACATCCAAACTCTATTGCGAGCATGATGGGATTTGACCATAAAATATTTCCACAGAATCAAATACATGAATCCTCACTACCGATTAATATAACCATTGTGAGACTCATCCGTTTGGATTGCAATATAATTTCTGGTTCATATATAAATAATGAAGAGTCCCACATTCTTTTCTCATTCGATGTTGACGTCGAAGCTGGATACAATCTCACGAAAGAACCACACAATATTATATATATGCCTGTCAGCCCAGAAGGACGTCAATTGATTCACAATATAACAGTGCGTATTTTGGATCAGAAAAATAAGCTCGTGGATTTCGGAAGTGAAGAAGAGATCTTTATCGTTTTGGAATTGAAAAAAATCGATTGAATTCTATTATGGGTTTTTGTTTCAATAGAAGAAATCATCAACGATTTGAGCAAATCGAAACCAAAAAGGAATGCTCAACCGCAAAAAAGGTCATTCCAAAAGTGTTCGCTAAACAGTCAACACGTCACCACCTATCTGTAAGAGACCTCAAATTCTTGAAATCGATAGGATTGAAAGTAAGGAAGTAACAATGGTGCATGAAACAAATAGTGAAAAGTTGAATATATTCGATGAACCGGTGCTCGATCATTCCCTCATAAGTTTACATGAGCACACATATAAACCATATGGCTCGCCCTTATTCAGGAATTCAGATGAAATTCGAATTGCAATCAATAATCAAGATGTCATTCTTGATATTGCAGAAAGTTTCATTTACATAGAGGGAAAATTCACACCGGAGGATGCAACGAAACCATGCTATTTATCGAATAATGCAATGGCTTTTCTGTTTGATGAAATTCGTTATGAAATGGGTGGAGAACAAGTGGCTGTCATCAGAAAACCTGGAATAACCTCTACAATGAAAACCATGATTTCATTTGGACAATCGCACGCTAACACCTTACTGACTACAGGCTGGGGTCTTTCAAGATTCAAACAGGACATATTGGATACAACCAGTCATGTATTCAGTGGCAAATTACCGCTGAAATATCTGATGGGCTTTGCCGAAGATTACAATAAAAGTATCTTGAATGCCAAACAAGAACTAATTTTGATAATCGCTCGTACCTTCAACAACTCATATATAGGTGAAGTTGATGCTAATTTGGAAATAAATAAAATCGAATGGAGAATACGACACATAGTACCAGAGGATAAGCACAAACTCAAACTTTTGCATAGAATCAACAAAAGTGGTCTGAATGCGAAAATTAAGTTGGCCTATCGTATGTGGGACTTGTATGAACTCCCTTCATTACGAGCTACATCTTCAGACATATGGGCCATAAAAACAACCAATGCTTTGGAAACACCTCGTTTCATTATAATCGGATTTCAAAATACCGCAATATCTGAAAACCGAGCAGAGGACATCACGAAATTCATAACAGCTGACATCAATAATATTCGGGTATACTTGAATTCCGAAGTATATCCATATGAGCGTTGGAATTTGGATTTTGACAAAAAACTAGATTCGTCTGCATACTATGCTTATGAGAACTTTCAACGTAGTTATTATGATAAAGATATGAGTGAACCTCTAATGGATATTGGACAGTTTCGAAGCAATCCACTCTTCGTAATCGATTGTTCACATCAACCGAATGCCACAAAATCCTCAACTATCGACATAAAGGTTGAATTTGAAACCAGGAAGGCCAAATTTCCAGACAACACCAAAGTATATGCACTCATTTTGCATGATACATTTCTAACGTACAATGCATTGGATGGTTCAGTTCACAGCAGATATTGACACTTATTGATACTTTTAATTGATTATATATTTTTTTCATTATATCTTTGTACTCGTTTTCTTTTCTCTTCATTTATATTTTAATTCGTAATAATTTTCTCAATATTGTATTAAAGGGAATTGAATAAATAAACATGAAAATTATACTTATGTGTTTTATTTAACTTTTTGGTACATATAAACAATCTAAAATTATTTCTTCCTCATATTCGTCATTCTCTCGACCGTCTTCAATTTCTTCACGATATTCGTCAATCAATTGGAACTTTTGAATGATCCATTCTGGTAGGTGCAGTTGAAGACGGTACAGGAATCTCTTCAGGTTCAATTCAATCATTGCAGCACAAAGATGATTCAGATCCAATGTCCCAGCCAGAAATTTGTCGCAAACTTCCGCACCACTGTTGTAGTTCTCAGCATCACGAAGGCACAATTCGATCTTTTCTTCATCATAGCACACACTCAGGTCATAAACTGTTGCATGCTCAGCATTCTCACTCAACGCCTTCAGTTCGGAAGACAGTCTTTGGATGGATGAAGCGAGATCCTCAGCCTTGACCCAGTGTTCACTAGCATACTGCATCCACATCTTTGAATGATTGAACTGAAAACAAATGAAAAGAAAACATTAGAACATAAACTTATCGTCATCATTAATAATACTCACAGAAAATTGTATCGTCTTTCGATTTATGAAGTGAGTGTGTTCAACAATGTATGAAAATGTTTATATGTTTCCTCAAAACTTACATCCAAATAATCTTATATACAAATAAAACACTATTAACCTAATACCAATGATTATTACTAATGCTATTCAATGCAACTGAATTCGACAAGAGATCTTGTTTTCATGCCAGCAAAACTTTGTGGACTTTGACCTAAGTATACTAGTGTATACTTACCATTCGATGAATTGATGCAAGTTATATCATCATCACTAAATTGCATTGAGATTCGTTTGGGAAGCCATGTTTTAAATAATTTATTATTATTCCTAACATCTTCCATAGTTAATAAAATTGATTTACCAAACCGGGTGGAAAAAGGAGTCATATTCCTTATTACATATGTTTCATTTATTGGCAATGACGATAAGACCTTTTGCTCTAACACTTCTACCTCCTGTATAATCACATTATTGATTTTTTGCAAGTCTACTTTGGAAACGGACATGATGAATGGAAAAATATAAACAGTTTCCAACAGAAAAACACACTCACACAATTGCTGCAGATATGGCACTGAATAACTAACTCACAAACTGCTGCAGATATAATGATTCCACATGTAAATCCGCATTTCTTATATAATGGATAGTGAGCCGCCTCCCACCACTATCTGTGCAGCGGATGCGCACACATCGCTAGTACCCCACCAGACTGTCTGACGTTGCTACCCCTCCACTCTCCGATGAGCTTTCAGAGAGCAGTGCGGGCATTCATTCGTGGCTGTGACTTCGTGGAGTGCAGACGTGAGGTGTAGTGAGGGCTCGTGTTGGTTTGGGTGGGTGGTAATTGTCAGTTCGGGTATTCATTCGTGGCTGGGACTTTGTGGAGTGCAGACGTGAGGTGTAGTGGGGGCTCGTGTTGGTGAACTTTGGGTGGGTGGTGTTTGTCAGTTCGGGTATTCATTCGTGGTTGGGACTTTGTGGAGTGCAGACGTGAGGTTTAGTGAGGGCTCGTGTTGGTGAACTTTGGGTGTGTGGTGTTTGTGCGTGTATGTGTAGACATGTGTACTCTATGCAATGTAGTACAGAGAACACATGCTTCATCCGTGTGTATGCAATCTATTCTTCATACATGAAGGATATCTTTACCGCGTATGCAAATTACCCCCCCCCCCCCCCGACTAGAGTACACATGAAGATGCATTACAATGCGCCTATCTCAAGGTCGAATGACGTCACACACAAAGAATCCCATAATTACATTTTCAAAAAAAAATTTCAAGGTCCTATGCACCAGTTGAGCCGTTCAAGGTCAACCCCCACCACTATGATGTCACTAATTAGTCATTAGTGACGTCATAGTGGTGGGGGGAGGCTTAGAACCGGCTCAAATCTCCTACTATCGATTGAATTGCATTGTGCATAAAATGACTTATAAAAAAGTGACAGTACCTCCCGGACTATTATGAAGGGCAGGAGACATCCGCTTAGTTCTACACATTTGTCTTCAACAGTGAACATTAATGAAACAGAAGTTCAAGTTGATAACATTGACATCCTCTTGAAATCATAACCAGGTGTTCACCGGCAGGTCATTGAAAATAATAATGACTTTATGATTTCAAGTACAGTAACTACCTCGATCTAATTTCCCCAGAGAACTACATTCAGTTCTAACGAGGTAAAACATAATGTTGGTGTAGATATCAATTTCTGCAAAACCGCTATTTGATTTACGTGTAATATTGGACATGATTTTACTGTTTTATATTTCAAGAGGTATTTTTAGAACTACTGGTATTCACATACCAAGAGTTCGTACCATTCACCTTAGCAGTTTGCAGCTGCACAACTAATTTGTTGTTTGGTCATTCAGAAAATGTATGTCTTTATTGACATGTTTCTGAGTGGGCAAGAAACCAACTGTGACCATCGACCTTTATTCACTACTCTTTTCCTCTTTCGACTCTGAGATGAAGAGTTCACGTAGTACCTACGCCAGTATACTCAAACATACAGGGTGACAATTTGAGAATTTAAAATGGCTATATACGAGCAACCAAATAAAATATGAGAAATCGCTCAAAACAATCTCCATAATAGGGAGGGAGGAGGGAAAGAAAATCATGTGTGTGATAGCTAACTTGTTTTCACCCACCCCCTCGGCCCCAGCCACTCCTTTATATTTTTGAATGGCGCCCCTACTTGTGATACCTCATCTGAAAGCTCTTTAGTGGTACCCTACAAAGCTACATTCGACGTAGTAGTCTTTGATTTATTAAAATTTGAATTTTTATTATTAATTCAAGAAAGGTTCGAAATTATTTCCATTCTTTTCAAGATAATAATAGAGCCTATTTTCAAACTCTCGACCTGTAATATTTAGTTTTCAGTTTCAGTATGTCTGAAATCCCTTTTTTATGAAGTTTCATTATCAATTAAGGAATTAATTCAGGGAGTAAGAGACAACGAAAGATGAAATTTGCAATAGGCTAAAATTTATCCTACTCCAATCAACTCACTTTGTATCAGTAGTAGTCATTATGATATATAATTATTATTTGGAAAAAGAAAACTAAATGTACTATCCTTTACAATTCATCACTTCCACGACATCATTGTTTTATTAATGGTACAAAATGAGATTTTCATTTCTTCATTATGGGAAATATGTACTGAGTTAAGTACTGCTTTCTCTCAAGCTACGACTATGAGAAAATCAAACAAATGACAAGACAAAGGAACATTTTGATTCTTCCACAAATATAATCGAGGATGAAGTTGATACAAATGAGAAGCTGATAGATCATGTTACCAGATATGGAAATTTCACCAATACTAAAAACGTGGGATAGTTAATTCTGTTCATGAGTCAAGTCTTTGGAGAAATGTGTTATTGTCTAAGAAATTGCAAAATATATAGGTACCTAGTGTCGAAACGAAATATTTTTGGGTAAGTAATTCGAAGTTACTCGTTTAAAAATCGTTCGAAGACAAATGCAACATTCTAGTTGCATAAATTAATAACATTCGACATAGTCGATGAGCATACTTGAAGAGTGGCGTTGAATTAAATCATCTTTTGAACATTTCGTTCAGGTCACTCTCAAACTACCTAGACAGTAGGTTTCAGCTGGCACCTTTCAGGAAACAACTAAACAACTACTACCCTGGCTAATACCACAAAGGGATTGCATTATTTCCGACCGGTGCCAGTGCAGGTTTATTCACAGAAGAAAATCCTGCATTTGCTTTTGGCGATACAAATGAAGGAATTGAATTCATTTTGTGTTGATGATGGCCCGAGACCGGTCTGCAAGTGTGTCCATCCCAATAATTGAAAATTAATTCCTCTATTTGTATGGCCGAAAGCAAATACAATCTTTCTTTCTGTGGAGAAACCTGCACTGGCAAAGGTCGGATAAAATGCAATTCCCTTCGTGGTATAAGCCAGGGGAGTAGTGGTTTTCTGACAGGTGCCAGCCAAAATCCACTGTGGAGTTAGTTTGGGACTGACCTGAAAGAATTGTTATGATAACAAACCATTAATTTCCATTAGTGATTAAATTATTATATCAGATCTCATATTTGAATTAAAAATGATTTTTTGATGTATCTGGTGAACTTTTCATTAAGAAAACAAAGCAAACCTTACATCATTAACCCGCTTGAAAGGTAAAATTGAGAAAAATTATTGAAACAACAAATAATGTGTGGTGCATGGTCTGAATGTAAAAATGAGCAGACCAGGCAGATTTCACCTATATCTTCAAATATAGCATGCGAATGGAGAGAATGAAAACACCCTTGAGTAACGTTTCCCTCATAATACATCTGGCAGAAATATCGAAAATTTATCGCATTTGGATAGGGTGTAGCAGGTAGACAGAAAGCGGATGTAGCGGTGTAAATAAGTAGAAAGAAAAGGAAATGAGCTCCCTTTTCAGTCTCGTATTTCAAATAATCTGTACTTCGAAAGACAGTTTAATGTAGGTGGTCAAACCCCTCAAACATTCTCTAGCACCCACATTCACAAAATATTTGAATGTTGACATATTTGAATCCGTCTTATTTCTGCAAGCAAATGATGGAAAAGTTATAGATAAGACATATTCTCATTTCACAGTGAAACTTCACAGTAGATTAGTGCCACTAGTTTTTGAAAGTTTAAAAAAATACCCTTTCTGATTTTCATCAACCTCATTACCAGTCAACAAAAACCTTTTCGAAAAATACTGAGAGACATTTTTCTAGGAGAGAGTTGAGAAGATTCGTCCTTCCCTTGAGTGTAAATTGCTGTTTCTTTCGTCATGCCGTAATGCCCATATATTTTCTGGGTAACGTAGACTTTTATAACCAATAGAGCTGTGAAGATAGCTGGGGGGCATATCACGAATACCTAATCGAATCTATCTATCTATAGCAAAGATTGTTTGGGCTTGTTTCCCAATTTTCGCATTTTTTTCAATCTTATTTTGCAAATTACGTTATATTTTTTTTTCAATTCTTGTCCAATGAGCACAAAGATGAAGTTTGTTGCGTGCATTCAAATTTAAAAATGTTGGTTCTGTAAAGATAATCATTTGGCATTCTTTTTCGAGGTAAACCTTGAATTTAACAAAAAAAAATCTGGTGATGACATGATTTGTCGAATTTTATACCTACTTTGAGATTCCAGTTGCAGCAAAAATCACCTTGACCGTGTTCCGTTTCCCAGTCTGCTCAACCAGACTGGTAACTCAAGATGGCGTTGTGGTAACTGCTCGGTTGAGCGGTACTTCTGAAAATTTGGTGATATACGGAACGGCTGTCAGCTGTCAGTTGCCTGTGATGTTGTGGTGACACTGTCACACTAGACTAGACAAATTAAGAATAGAGTAGTCCGACTTGGCGAATATTACGAAGTGGACTCAGAAAACTTTTCTTTAAGTAATAGTAAAAAGCTTGGAATTGTAGGTGATTTTTGTCTTGTGACATGGAGAATTTCTCTGTAAGAGAATTATCACTGAACAAAAATGAAAGCGAATCAAAAAAAACTGTCACTTGTCATGGTTACTCAACTCACCAGATTTTTTATCGGTTACTCTGGTGTCAGATATACCAACTTTTTATGAACCATATTTCAGGCGGAACCTGTGGTAGCCAGAACTAGTACAGCGGAACCACGGATAATAGAGTATACGGTCGTTCAATGCCACGTCATTGACTTGTACATCTCACAGGGTAACCAATCAGAAAACATGATTGTCAGCCGGTGTCATTTTTAAACTTCAGCCCTGCTCAAATCATGTTTTCTGATTGGTTACCCAGTGACATGTACAAGTCAATGACGTGGCATTGAACGACCGTATACTCTATTATCCGTGCAGCGGAACAGCCAATGGTGACAATATTTGAGAACGGAATACGGCCCGAATGTTCATGAATCAAAATATAAAATTCTGGTAATTCATTGAATTGAAATCAACCCTGAGGTAGGGATGAGTACAGTGTACAAAGGCAACAGATAAGTGCATAAAACCGAGATAGTCCCTCCGAGACACCTAATCTAATCTTATCTAGATATCCAATCAACTTTCATCTCCGTCGATAGCTGTGGATTTCAAAAAATAAAATAAATACAAATTCCAATTGCCCTACAGATGAATCCATCCATACCATAGTCCATAGATATACTTCTATGGACCATTCAGTTGAGGAGTGATTCATTGAAATAAATGAATCCACTAAGGGCTATTATTCAACGTTTATTTGGTTATAGTTAAAGCCTTCATATTTGTGTTGTTCATTTCGGGTTTGAGTGTTACTCTCTACACAGTAAAGAATTATCATTTTTCGAAATGGGGCTATAAAACTCACGTTGTGTATATATTTTCCTAGCACTCACTGAAGTTATTGGATAAAAAATGTAAAATTGCCACATACAACACAACTGCATAAAAGCCGTGCCCATGGTTCACTAATGATAATGAATAAAACATTTTACACTAATTTTACGAAGGCCTATAAAAATGGTAATCCGTAACTAACGCTATACATCCGCCAGATTGTATCCTCATTCCTTGCTATCACGCAGGCAAGAATGACCTGGATGTATGAGTTGGAAAACTAACGATTGACAACTTTGGCCAACTTATTTTGATTCATTATCCGCATTTTTTCACCGAGGGCCGGAAGAGAGTCGTAAAAATATACCGGTAATCAAAATCTTTATTTTTATTTGATATAACATGTTATGGTGATATAATACGAATTAAAAAATGTTCATGTCGAACAATCAGTAGATATTTTATTATTTATTTAATTCAGTGAAACTCTACAGCTCTGAATAATTATTCACAAGGTTGCAGTTTTCATTGGTAAGAGCTGTATAGATCGAATATATTTCGATGTTTCGTTCCATTCTGCAAGAAAATAATAAAATCATTCATGACTGTGCGTGTATTGTTGTGATAAAATGAGCATTTCCAAACATCAAAAGCAGGGACCAAATCGTTTACGATTTTTTATTTTTGGTATTTTTCACTCCTCGCGGACATACCATCAGGTAAAAATTTGTCCTCGATAATACACATTACATAACACATTACATATCATTCATCGTTTTCTTTTCTCATGTTCAATCTTCTTACAAGTACAGGCGTGGTTGGGAGTCCTAGGGGGTAGATATCCACGCCATAAGGCCTCGACTCCATAATAATGACCAGAGATGCAGCCCCACAACACTTCTTGCGGATGATTTCTTGAGACTACACGAAGGATTTTGCAGCGTGTAGCTGCAGGAAGGTAGGATTAAATTGCTAATCAGTCTGCAGGTACTGTAGCAGGGCCTCTTGTGACAATATAACCGATGTTACAGTACTAGATATCTCAGATGTTTTCCCAAAACGTCGATCCATATACGGATGAACCCCAACAGGGACTCAACCCAGGAGGGCTGAATATATTCAATTTTTTGATTTTGAGTATTACTCAATTTCCTAACGAATAAAATTATCACCTTTTCTTTTACTCAACTTTTATACTCCATTATTCGTATCTTAGCTTAAACATCATAGTTCACATCCCATCATGAAAGTACAGAGCTTCGATAGTATAATCAGGGTCAAAATACATTCAGTACGACAAAATTGCAAAAAATTGCAAAGTTCGAAAAAAAAAATGAAATTTGAAAGGCGTAATCTCGGAAGCCATAGAGCCAGTTCTAGTATCATATTGTAGGAAATTAAGTCTAGTTTGAAAACGTCCTAAGAAAGTTTTTCAAAAACTAGTCCTTTAGGGTTATGATCGGCAGAATTTGAAAAAAAAATTACGATTTTTTTGAGTAAATTTTTTTGATTTTTGACAAAGTTGCGTTTGGCGTTCGAGGTCACAAACTTGGATCATTCATTAGGCCAATATCATCAACAAGTCTGCAAAAAATCAGAACCACCGGATTCGACACATGCTGTGATGTATAAAGTTACTGGATGTTACAACATTATTACAGAGAAGTTAGCATCGGGTCAGTCTCTTGACCTCTTTTGACAGCAGTGTTATTTTGTTTCAAAAAATCTTCAATGGAATTCTTTTTATCATCGAGTGGAGTGATCCCTTTTTTGACTGAAACCTGGAAACTATATAAAATGAAAAGCCAGGAACACAAAACTATTTCAAATGCATCTCAATGTTCTGTCAATTTCATTATTACCTACTGGAATTTATTATTTTTTGTCATTTTTTCGGATTTTTCACTTCATCTTTTCATTTTCACTGAATAATCTGCTACAATAACATTTTCTCGAATCTCATTTACATCTTCTTTTCAGCATACTACCTACACTTATTCTTGTTTTTTTCTGGCTTCAATCAGTTTTTGTTTCTCTTTTCGAATTCACGAAATATTTTGCGGAATATTCATAGGATTGATTTTGATAGGCATAAAATATTTCAAGTAAGATGTAATCAAAAAAATTAAAAAAAAAATCAAATATTTTATTTCCATTTTTAAATGTTTACAAATTTTTCGTACAAATGTCCAAGCAGTCCAAGGGAATAAGGAAGACATTTACTGATTATGAAAATTGATTAGACTCGTATTGGAGCAAATGTTTAGAATCCATTAAAAATCCATCATCAACACAACCCAACATTTCACAAAAAGTTCTCAAAAACATTCTACCAACTGTAACATGTATTTTCGATGCCTTCCTCGTTACACTACTGAAACCGCATGGGTTCTTCAGAATAGCCTAGCCAAGGACGGTCGCGTAGTCGAACATTCCTTTCTACCGAAGAGTGACCTCAAGTTACAAAAACCAGTACCTGCCAGGAAATTATTCGATGCGTGCCATGCAGTGAGTGATTCTGCGATTTAGTCGGCATGATATTCTGTTTACCATCTCAAGATGTGCCACTTGTGCCAGTTGCCTTATTCTTTCGATAAACAGACCTACCTGCGTTCTAAATTAGGTAGGTATACGGATTTCCAGGTTGAACAGGTGGTCTGAGATGAACAGTAAATGAGCGTGAACTTCAGATTAGGGGTGTTCAGGGTTTTATTTTATTATCGGTGGAAGATTAGGATCAGTTATCACGATTTTGACATTACTTACTGAGGTTTCAAGTACTACGGTGTAAGATTTAAACCAAACAGCTGCTAAAAATACCTAGCCAAATATTGTAACATTGGGTGTTCCATTTTCATAGGTTCTAATTCATCCAACGATATGCTAAAAACAGACGGTGGTAGGGAATGTAATCCCGGACCGGGATCAGTGAATCGGGATTTCGGAATCAAATATTTTTCAATCTCGGGATTCCGGGATTAATCCCGGGATCCATTTTCACTGAAAAACTGTTAAAACTCAGTGTTAAAATAGTGATTTTATCCAAAACATAAATAAAATGGAATAGCAATTCATATGTTATGAAGTTATTGCGACTTGGCAATATATTGATTTAAAAAAATATATTTAGGTTGAGGTATGCGACTACGCACTAGATAATAACGAACCCGTTCTTTCTTATGACTGACATATGATCTGTTTTTTGTTGCTGGGGTAGCTTTTATGCTGTTAGATCTCATTATTATTCTCATAGGAAAATTTCTCGGACAGAAAATATACTTAGTTCAGGAAATGAAGCATTTTGGCTCGCAATTTTTTCGTCCTCCTTGGATTTACCTGAAATTTTCACAGAAGGTAGGGAATAGCTCAAGGATCATTTTCTATATCATGACGCTGTACGCTAGAACCTTGGGGGTGGTTGCCACCCCATCACGGGGGTGAATTTTTTTTTCATTACATTTTAACTGTAGGAATCGACGGAAGAAGTAATTCTAAGAAAAAAATGTTCCATACGTTTTTTTCGTAAAAGTAATATTTTTGGAGTTATTCGAAGTTGAAAGTAACAGTTTTTTGACGAAAAAATCGACTTTTTCAAATGGATTTTTGCAAATAACTCTAAAACTATGCATTTTATCAAAAAAAGTGAGAAGCAAATTGTAGCTTTTGAAAAAACAAAAACAATGCTTTCTTTATAATTTTCTTACGACACATACGAACTGAGATACAGCAAATTAATGCTTAGCTTTTTTCGTCAAAAGTATAAATAGGAAGATTTAAAGGGAAATAACGAAAAAAATTTGCATTTTTTGAAGAAAGCTCATGAAATCTTTTTTAAAGTATTCATTTAGAGCTTTGAAACAAATGAAACAATGTCTTCCTAGCATGAAAATTGACCGAGCTATGATCAAAATAAGATCGGTACCCGCTTTTTTCTACGAAAAAAACCTGTGAAAACAACCTCCGAAGTACCTCCTAACTCAAATTGATCGCCACCCTTCTGTGATTTTCTTTATATATGTACTATCAATACATCCACGAAGTTTAATCGATTTAAAATGCCTAATTTAAGAAAAACTGGAGTTTAAAGAGAACACGTTTTTTTTTTTTCAATTTTGTGTTTTTAACCCTTTTCTTATAAATATCTCTCAAAATACTGAAGATACGAAAAAAACGATACAGTACTAAATTGAAGCTTTTTTCAATGACCTAAATTTCCCTGTGTGTAGATTTTTGTAAAATTCGGCGAGATATAGCCGTTTAACACCTACATTTACGATCGAACATCACCTTAGTCAAGAGCTTTGAACTCTCCCCATTTAAAACCCAAGGGATCTTGAGAAATTTTATTCACATAGTCTTATAGCTCTTGAAAACCTCTACAAAATCGTTCCTAAAAAAATTTTTCTATCACCTAAAATGAAGGAGCTATGCTTGAAAAAACTATAATTTTTTTTGAAAAATTTGAATTACCCTCTTCGGAGCGTATTAATCTACATCCGTTATACTCGGCCGTTACGTTATATGTACCACTTTTTCCATTCATATTGAAAGACAGAGAAGAAGAAATATCTGCTCGCGTACGTGAGTGTATTTCTCACCAGTGTATTCTAAAGTTCGAAGGCATATTATGAAAATTTCAATATTTTCAAGGGTAGTTCATAACAAGGGTAGGTTGAAAGATTATGAAATTGTATCCTAAAGCATGAAACAATCATTATTTGACTATTTTTTCCCATATTTAGGTTTTTAATGTTATTTTATAATTTTTGACAATCAGGGGTAGTTTTCACCCCTAAAAAACAAAAAGCGTACAACGGCACAATTTAGAAAATGAACTAGAGGGTGTAATAAGCCTAATCCCAAATTTTTGTACAACTCGGTGCTGGATGAAAAAATTGCGAGTTTTACCATTTTTTTAGCTTCATTTTCTGAACATTTATTTCAAATCCCGAAAATCCGGGGATTGACTTTTCACAATCCCGGCCGATTTTTTTCCGGGATCCAGAGATCCCGTACCCCGGGATTACATTCCCAAAGGTGAGCTGATTTGTTAATCTCTGAACATTTGTGAATAATTTTCAATTTAGCTAAGGAGTCAGCATTTTTTTGTATCAATGACAATCTTTTACCATTATGCAGGGGTATTCTACATAAATTTGGCAGTAAGTAGCCCTTTGATGCGTTTGAGAAGTCACTAACATTCACCGTACTATCCTCATTTTAATCAACAAGGAACTGATTAAAAACATGACTGATCAAAAAAAAAAAAAGATCTGACGTAGTTCATAGAAAAAATTGTGGAATTATATAAGTAACCTTTCTCATCCAAGACAATTTTTCCACCCAATGTTAAAAATATGAATACCTACTCGAATAATTTTCAATCAAGTTTTCAATGGATAACCTTCATTGCGAAAAACATCCATGTAGAGTTCCGATACATGTGAAGGATTATGATACTTTTTTTCTCTCATAGAAATCGAACTCGCCACAGGATAGGAACTATTGGACTTTCTTCCAAAATATGGCTCATGGTCTTCAGAGCATGAAGAGAAAAATTGGAGAACTTTTCATATTCACCCAACTCCAAACTGATATTATTCGCACTATTACTATTATTATCAACCTTACGAAACGCGCGTCGACTGCAAAAATATCAGTTTGGTGTTAGGCTAATTGATCTCTAGGAAAAGTTTCGATGAATAAAACGCAATGAGAGTTTATGCCTTGATGTACGGAATACAATATCGTGTATTTCAGTGCATTCCGGTCGATTTCTCATCGCTCTATTAAGAAAACGGTTCATTTCACAGAAAATGCACTTTTTTGTTTGATTTTACGAAGAATAATTCCTTCATTAACCTCTATTGACCTTTGAATAATAGATGGGAGATATTCGCGGAAAACTGTTTTTCATGACTTTTTGACCTACACCACAGGTTCCAATCTCAACGTTTATTCATACATACTATGCCTGTTTTTAAGTGTCATATATAATTCTATATGTTACTTGAGCGTTTTGTGAATAATATACTCATATTATAGTTTTGAAATTTAGTAGAAGTTGGTATTGCTACAAACACCTACTTCTTCAGTAGCTCAACACCATATTCATCGAGTGTATTATCAAACACAAACCTGGCTAGGAAGAGAGTTAAAAATAACGTGCCACAGCCAATAACAAATTCATTACCACCAGCACCCGATGATTTACTGAAAACAATCTTTTGTTATTGTACAAAAGGTTGTAGCAGCGAATGTGGATGCAAGGAAGATGTTGAAAAGTTTGTGATCATTGTAGTGGTCAGTCTTGCTTAAACGAGAAGTCAACCAATGATGAATATGTCGATTTTGATAGAGGAAGAAGTCCACTCGATGTTTTGTCAGCAACTGTTAATGGTTTAGAAACTGAGGATTTCGACAATGAATCAATAAAAATATTGAATCAGTCTCGAATGAAAGACCCCCTATTACATATCACGGAATATCCTACGTAAAGAAAAATTTTTGAAAAACGCACCTTGCATTCTACCTTAAAGGTCGTAAGGAAACGAGTACATAATCATAATGTAGTCGCTTTTTCGCAACGCGTTTTTCTTCACAACGCGGCAATAAAGGTGTATACAAAAATTCAGCTCAAGAATTTTTCCGCCGATTGGGGTTTGAAACACCTGAAAAGACTGGGTTATATCAAGACTAACATCTTAGGAAATAAAATCAAAATTGATAGTTTCCATTTTCTTAGTATCAATTCTCTACATCTGAGGATGCTAATCTTATAAGAGAAACATTCGTCGAATGTGAGTGATATCAGCTAGGTGTTAGGGTAATTGATTTCTATAGAAAGTGTTCACTTTTTCAATATTACCGAGGAGAAAAAAATAGAGTCGATCAACAGGTGGAAATAGATGACAGAGGTGTAATGTCATGGTGTAGTGCCTTCAAAAATTCAATTCTTCAATTTTTTCCACCTTGGAAGAACATCATTTCTGAAAACATTCATTGAATTGTCAGTACAAAAGTTTTCTAGGTGAATTTTTCTCAACTCGATGTTCGTAGACATCCAAACCTTGTTGCCAATTCTTTAGAGAGTTTCTCTTCGCTGAAAGCATTTTTGAACATCTTTGATGCCAAATCAAATAGTTTGAACGAGTTCCTAATGAAGGTATATCATATGCGAATTATTTAGTTAGAAATGAGCAGAAGTGTGAAGATACATCACGAATCATCAATTCATATGACCACAGAATCTATCGGATTCATTTCCATCTAGTAAAAGTTGTCTTAAATGGATAAGTGGACCGTTTGATGGAATCCGAAGAATTCTGTAGGTCAGTGGTGGAGTTGGATATATTGGAAAAGTTATAGATTTTTCGTAAATATCAACTTCCCAATTTTTCAACTGAGTTCGAACTTTCTTTGCTATCTGAATCGAATCATCATTCGATGAAATTATATGTTACCATATTGACGGAGATAAAAGTGAACCGATACATCTTATAATCACTTTTATTATGTAGAACACGTGCATCCAGCTGTAGCCTCATTTCATTAATAGGTTCAAAAAAAAAATTGTAAAAATTGTTCTGAAATTGTTCGTTCCGTTAACCAGCTGACGAACGTCAACCCTCAGAAGTCGAAACTTGTGCGAGCAATGTATCAACGAGGCCTTACCTTTTAACGTGCGATTACCCAGCACGGTGGCCCGGCGAGGATTCGAAACCCGGCCTTCCGCTTGACAGGCAGATATGCTAACCACTACACTACCGAGACCACAAATATATATTATTTATCTTGTTTTAATATGAATATTGTTCCAATCATAATTTTCTAGGTGGCAGCTCTCTGAAACGTGACAGAAATCAGGCTCATTATACTAGCACGTTTATTTTCTTCTGAAGTGAAATGATATCAATCATATTTACGGAGAAAGGAAAAAGTAATGACGGTTGCAAAAATTTAACCAGTTTTATCAAAAATGAACCTGATCGAATACACCAATTCCCTGTCGTTAATCTTTGTGAGATTTCTTTCAGTGTTCAATTAACCTAGTAGTAGCCCTGAGAGTAGCTTTGATTACGCCTGTTTTATGAACAAATTTGTTGATTCTACGTTTTGTTTTGGTCCCTGCAGAATTTCAGTAACATTCTTCCAAGGAATTTGTATGATTATTTGCCCGACTGAATTGAACTTGAAATCTTACTTTCACTCTTAATTCTTCACTTAATTTTCAGTTCTGGATAATGTGAATGTTATATGCATTTGATAAATAGTATTAATAAGTAGTGTGTGGGACAATATTTTTTTTACTCTTATTTCCTGGTCGAGTAAAAAGAATGAACATGATGAAACTGCTATTTCTGTTGAAATAAGTTGAGGTTTCATTATTTAAGGAGAACATTGATATTTCTCATAACTGAAGTGAAAGAAACATTTAATTTCAGTCTATTTCTCAACGGTTATTACGAGATTAGAAGAACATCTTGAAACTGTTGCGAATTTCCTAAGCAGTAATTTATAGCTAGCTTCCTTAATACCCAAAATGATGTCTAGATCTGGCAATTAGTCTATTTCACGGCAATATTTCAGCTCAATTCTCTCTACCTTATATTTGAAATAGACAGTAGGCAATCAGTGAAGAAGTGAACGTTTATAAGAAATATTTCTTCGAAACAAATTTGTTATATTTAGCAATATGGGAGTGTTATAATACGATTTTTTTATGTTTGTTCGTATCAATATTTGCATCAGTATAATTTCCACACCTGTTTCACCATAATATTCTCATTCCTCATAGTATATACGGTTTACCTCAACGATTCTTCACAAAATCTGAAATATGTCTTACCTGAAGGCAATATTGTTGGCTTTTATCATAAGTTTTAAGGAACATTTTTTAGGTTCTCCGCATTAATATTGAAAAAAATAAACCTACAAAAAAAATGTAGGAGTGTTTGGACAAACTCGTAAATAATAATAATGAGAACGTAATTTTCAAGAAGTTATGTCATGAGACTTATTATTTGAATTATTCTCCTTCACCATTTTTTATTGCAGGTTATTACGGTTTCCAGACATGAGTCACCAACAGAAAAAGTGTTCACCATCCGATTAATGAATCTTTTATACCTGTAGAAATAACGTGTCACGAAGGTGTGACTGGACGTTCAAAGGTGAAATCATACGTACATTTTTGCATTATTCGAAGATAATAATATACTGTGGCTCCATAAATATTCGGCACAAAAAATACCCACTACTGATAAATGTTGCTTTAACAACTATGATGAATTTGAAAACTACGTGTCGTACAACTAGATGCTAAATAATTCAGTGAAAATTTTACTTCCATCAACATACAAATATCCTCTGAGAGAATGAGATATTTGACTTCGAGGAGTGTCTATGAAAAATATTATACTACTATAGTATAATGAATCGAGTCAAGAACTGAATGTTGGATAATTGATTGAATGCCTCAATTTTATATCAACATAAAAATTTCACCATAAAGATATTCCCTAAGGAGGAGTGTGTATGAAAATACAACGCACATATTAACTAAATCGAATGTTCATATCATTTCCATATTCCAATTGTTGAAATAGTGAATCAAATAGGTACTCACATTTGGATACTCTTCGATTGAACAAAAAATGTATTGTATTTTCAATCATCCTCAAATTTTTGTTGCCCATCATGTTTCCATTTTCTCTATATTAAACATTATCTATGAAGTTTTCACTGAATTTCTTGAATCACCACATTGGTGAAAGAAGCTTCAACTCCTGACAAAAAAAGGGATAAGGAAAAACTCTGAAAACAGAATCAAATTGTATTATATTGTAATGAAATTCTGAGTAAATTGAGCTGAGAGCTCAGATCATCATCTAGCTTCATTCTGGTAAATCTGTCCTTGGAAACCCGCTGTAATTAGTCCCTCAAATTTGCAGAACACGTAATATTGAAGGGAATATGCCTTGAACTACGTGACGAATCGCCACCTCTGGTGGAGGAGTTATATCAGTGCGCGAAAAATGTGATTACGTAGATTAATAAATAAATATATGCCAGCCAGCAATGTTACTATTATCATTGATTTCAGATCGATCTCACAAAAAATGATGTTTCAAAAATAGTCTCAAAATAGTGAACCAATTTTTCCAAGGAAAATTATAACTTGGAATTTCAAAAAGAAGCGGAATTTAGTATAGTATAGTTTATTAAGTATTGGCATGAGACTAAATGCTGAAAAACTCTATTCCTATCAAGGAAAGTTAGTTTGGGTACTCAGGGTTGATGGAACTCTTCCAAAAAACCATAATATTAACAATCAGTTTTCATTTTAATCACACGACACGCTATCCAGTAAAACATCAGAATCATTTCAATAGAACGATCATCGTGATTCATGCTGACTAATTTTCTAAATATCTTGTTGGTTTGCGAAAGTCCTTAGACGGTGCAGAAGAATTTCTCTTCGAAGCCTTGGTCGGTTCTTGCACTTTTCTGAATTAGCCAACCGCACCATTATAATGCAATATTCCACAGGAAATTTCATTGCACGATTGGCTGGTTAAAAGTAGAGTTGAACTAGTGTATAATTTGGATAAGAAAAATGTTAAAGAATTAATAGGGAACAGAAATCTCAAGAATGGAATGCAATATCGAAATTGCAATGTTTACGAAAGTGCACAGATTCTCAAGCTTGAACTACTTTTGCACTCGTGACCAATTACGGAGTTTGATCACTTCACGTGGAGTCAGAAACCACGATAATGAGGTCATAACTGTGTGACAGATTTTTATGAACATATGTTGGTTACTCACTGTTTGATCTGGAATGATCACTAGACAAAACAAAGGAATAGATATCGGATGGATATCTATATGCTTTATCTCTAATAATAATAATATGGAAGTCGGTTGCGACTATGTTAATGAATTAAGTTAGGTTCAAAGTGAATGGGAGGTTCTATTTGACCCTCCACTGCACCTCGCTTGGGATTTTTATCGCTCACACCAATTCAAACTAATGAAGTCGATACGTTTGTTTGGTGGGCTATCTTTCAAGTCAGATGGCTTTGGCCTACGCTTAATGAAATTTTATGATAACGTAAAACATACTTCATTGTGTATTTTTAACTAGACAGTTCACAAAACCGCTACACTTGTTTGACTATACAATAGCTTTTTCGGCCGTTTTATAGCATCAAACAATGCTACACCACGTCTGAAGAGGATATTGTATATTGAAACATGTGTTGCGGTTTTGTTAAGTATCCACCCAACGAATTCCCTGAAAATAATGTTTATTCAGTTTTTGAGAGTATTTACAATTTTCCAGTGTGGTTGATGTTGAGAGGGCAATAATAAGGCTTATACGAATTTGAAGTAGATGCCTCCTGACATCCTCTTCGTATGTGAAACCAAAATAACGCTAGTGTAGTTCAACAAATTATCTGTAGAGGTATATTTGAGGTTGAAACTTTTTATCAATTACGATTACGGGCATTTCGCTAAAAAGGTGAGAGAAGAAAACTGGTACTGAATCTGAAGGGTATGCTTACTTATTTATATTTTTCAATCTCAGTAGTGCAAGAACTACCTACAAAGGTTTTTCTTAGTCCGATATGGACTTCGTCTATTGAGTACTGTATGGATTAATTTTTAAAACTGAAAAGCGGGCTGATAGGTTTGTGACTTATGCTAATCCTCTTAGCGAAACGCGCGTTGAGTGCAAATATTATCGGTTTAGTGTTAGGGTGATCATCTTCGAACCAGGAGTAGCTGAATAATCTGGTAAAAATTATCATAATACTCCACAGCTCGGACCTTGGAAATGAATTCAATCATTCTGGAATTAAATTACATTTAGACGATTATTCTTGCTGGTGAAAAATTAATGAAGTGAAAAATGAAAATCCCGTGTATGTTCATTTGGTTTATTTATGAACTTCATCCAGGGTAAAATTTTGTATAACATATATTTCATCTCCTGAATTGTAATACTGGGGCTTATATTCTTTATTATTCGTAGTGCTCTCAATTGTCAGTGGCGGATTCAATATTTGGTTCAGTTACTACTAGGGTAGTAACTTTTTCTAGCATGAGCGCGAAAGAATGCCAAGTCGAAAATCATCATTATACATTCCGAAATATCACTTAATAAAGAGGAGACGAGAAATACAAAATTGTCTCCATGGTAAGATAGAACTTGTTCTCAAAAATTCAAGAGATATTGGATATTGTTTGAAGCATTGCAAAAATTGTCATGAGTTGAAATTCAATTTGTGATTGATGGAAAACATACTGTTGGTAAGTATACTC
Source organism: Zygogramma bicolorata (assembly GCA_032362365.1). Classification (NCBI taxonomy): domain Eukaryota; kingdom Metazoa; phylum Arthropoda; class Insecta; order Coleoptera; family Chrysomelidae; genus Zygogramma; species Zygogramma bicolorata. The sequence goes on along the minus strand of JAVJAQ010004964.1, from coordinate 5,066 downwards.
TCGTTCATTGAGGACAAGAATTCTTTTGCAAATTTCGACTCAAAACGAAACTATAGAAAATAGGTGGTATTCGTTAATGAATTTCGAAGACTGATATCTATCATTCTATTTTCGTTGACAAATCAATTAATGACTTTATGTGTATGTTTCATAGGTCTATCAGCAGTTTTTCTGTTGCCATAGAAATGGTTAATCTACACAAAATGTTTAAATCTAAAAATAATTCAATTCATGATTTTGGAAAACCTCAAGCATGACTGACTCTTGCCTGCATCTCACCTTTTATTTGCATGGCTGAGGGGTTGCCGATAATTTCCAAACTCTCTGATAATGGTTGTTTTCGATGGTTGCCAACAATGTACTACGAAGCTCTGGAAGGGACACCCAAAATAAAAATTTCACCATTCCTAAAATTTCGAGTTATAAGTCGCAATTTTATATCAAAATTCCGACTTATAACTCGGAATTTTAAAATTCCGAGTTGGAAGTCCGAATTTTACATCAAAATTCTGAGTTTTAAGAAGATTTGAAGAATTGTATTTCTAATTTTTTTCTCGATGAATTGGACCAACTGGTTTTAGAATGGAATTTTCATAGAATACCAAAGAATAAGAATTGCAGTGCACCTACAGGAAGGCCCATTATGATGTATCAGGTTCCTAATTTATATGGTGCAGAAAACCCTTTGCCGAAAAATGTACGAGATGTCACTCTTTACATGTTATCTTCAAAGAATATGCAAAATACTAATAATTCAGAGGTTTTTGAACAATCCCTTGACTTCCAGTGCCTGTCCCGTACCAGATCCTTCAGCACAAAAAGAGGTTTGGCTATACATAGTAAAAGGAAACACTCACCGTCAAAAAATTCATCTCAGACACTAAAGTCCGAAGCATCATATTTGAATGGCACACTTCCCAAAGAAAATTCAGAATCGCCGGCATATCTCCTAAATGTTCGTTTATCTCGTCACAAACAGGACACGTGCATCATTAAAAGGATTCCTAAATCAGCCAGGATGTCAGCTGCTGAAGCTCTTGGAAATGTTATCGATGAATGTATTAGCTCAAATTCTTTTGAAGCTTGGGAAACACTATTTTTGTTCGCATATAACTCGTTTCGCCTTCCACCATATCGTCAAAACAGAAAGGAGTCTTTAACAAGCATCATCAAGAGGAATTTAAATGGTGCCATTTCGCCTCTACATAATGCAACAAAATTTGAAACTAAATTGAAACGAGAATTTAATATCACGAAATGTATCATCAACAAAGTTTCAGATGGCGATCTAACTTCAGCAATACGAGTTCTAACTTCTACCGACACTATTGCAGCATTTGACACTCAAACCTTGACAGATCTCCGATTCATGCATCCTGCTGATGCGTCCAGAACTGAATTTGCATATACAGGAGATAATAATGTGACTACCCTTCAAGTTACTCAAGCTGAAGTTTCAAATGCCATCAAATCTTTCCGTACTGGCTCTGCTGGTGGTTTGGATGCTCTCAGACCTTCACACCTCCAAGACTTACTTTCTAACAGTGCTGGTCCTTATGGTGAGAAACTTCTGTCCTCGATAACAAAACTATGCAATTTTCTTCTTGCTGGTAAAGCAAACTTAAATATAGTTCCAATTCTCTTTGGAGCTTCTTTGGTTGCTCTCAGAAAAAAGTGTGGTGGAGTTAGGCCTATAGCTGTTGGAACTATTTTCCGACGCCTAGTGGCAAAATTGGCCTGTTTCAAAATAAAAGAATCTCTAGGTAAATCATTTCGTCCATTTCAATTTGGTTTCGGAACTCCTGGAGGATGTGAAATTGTCGCTCATGCCGCTCGACATTTCTTGAATAACAATCCAAATCCTTTCAACAAAGTTTTTCTGAAAATTGATTTTAAAAATGCTTTCAACTTGATTTGTAGAAAAATTATGTTGAACAAAGTTAAAAATACCATTCCATATCTTTCTCCATATATAAGGCAATGCTATCAAATACCAACATTCCTTAACTTTGGAAATGATGTGATTATGTCCGAAAGGGGCGTTCAACAAGGAGATCCTCTCGGTCCAGCGCTTTTTTGTCTTTGCATCGAAAATTTAACACAATCAATACATTCTGATTTCAATTGCTGGTATTTAGATGATGGTTCCATTGGTGGCGACGCTGAATTAGTACTGAAAGAATTCAAAAAAATCATTTCTTCCTCCGAAGAATTAGGTCTTGAATTGAATTTTCAAAAATGTGAATTATTCTTTCTTGATGAGATGCGTTCTTCTGTTATAGAACAGTTCAGTGCTTCTGCCCCTGGCATCAAAATCATTGACAAGAAGAACTGGAATTTGCTTGGTGCACCCCTTTCGGAAGAATCACTTTCTAGTTGTTTGAATCAGAAAATTGAATCCCTTGCCCTTATGGCATCTCGCATTGAATGCGTCCCCTCTCATATTGCCTATGTTCTTTTGAAAAACTGTTTAGCAATACCTAAATTAATGTATACTCTAAGATGTAGTCCTACTTGGCTTTGCAAAAATGAACTGTCTCATTTCGATTCTATACTGCGTGGGATGCTTGAGCATATTACAAATAATAAACTTATTGATGACACATGGCTGCAGGCAACCCTTCCCGTGAATATGGGTGGACTGGGCATTCGACAAGCATCCTCTCTCGCTCTTCCTGCATTTTTATCGTCTTTCAATAGTGTTCAACAGCACTTCAGTTCTATCCTTCCTCGTTCCTTTTTGAATATCACAGAACCATCCTATATGGAATGTGAGAACTTGTGGACCTCGGAAACGAATTCATCTCTACCCGATTCTAAGTATTCTCAGAAATCATGGGATATTCCTCTTCTCGAGATTTCCTTTCGCAAACTGTTCGATTCGTGTGAGAAATATTTGATTGAAAAGGCTCGTCTCAAAGCAGTTTGCACAAAGGAATCCGGAGCTTGGCTCAACGCACTTCCTGTTGCCAGTCTAGGCACATTACTTGATGATGAATCTTTTCGAATTTCAGTTGGTCTTCGTTTGGGTTGCGAAATTTGTGTAGAACATAAATGTAAATGTGGTTTCACTGTTGATGTGAAGGGTAGACATGGTCTCAGTTGCAAATTTAGTTCTGGTCGTTTCTCCCGACATTCAGCTGTCAATGATATCATCAAACGTTCTTTGTCAACTGCTAATATTCCTTCTGTCTTGGAACCTTCTGGTGTTTGTAGAGATGATGGAAAGCGTCCTGATGGAATGTCTTTAATTCCATGGAGCAGAGGGAAACCATTAGTATGGGATTTCACTTGTGTAGATACAATTGCCAAATCTCATCTTCAGACAACGTCTTGCAATGTGAGTGCAGCCGCGAATAGTGCTGAAATTGCAAAATTGCGAAAATATTCTACATTGAAAGATCGATATATATTTTATGCTGTAGGTATTGAAACATTTGGCGCTTTCGGCAGTTACGCATCTGAGTTTATTAAAATAATCGGCGATAAACTTATTAAATCTACTGGTGAACCTAGGGCAAGGTCATTCCTGATTCAACAAATCAGCATTGCAATTCAGAGGGGAAATGCTGCATCTGTCCTCGGTACTATTGCCAGTTCCCAACATCTTGATGAAATTTTCTTCCGCCCACAAAAATCTGCAGAAGTCAAGCACAACAAGCTGAGTCCAACTGAGTTTTCCAGATCCCTGATGGTTCATTCCGCTGTATTCCAAGGAAAGACATATGACGCATCTTCGTTGCTATCCAGTGTTCATGATACCACAAAATTACCAATATCTCCATCAGACTCTGTGTCGAACATTTTGAATTCTACTTTTTCATTGCACCGATCCAGTAACTGTGATGACCACCATAGTAAAGAACAAAGTGAAGCCAAACATACCAGTAACATCTCTTATTCCATCAGTCAGGTAACATCATGTAATGCCAATAGTCTAGGTCTCAATGGTTTAAAGAATATTGGTAACACGTGTTTTATGAACAGTGTCATCCAGTGTTTATCAAACACGAGATTTTTAATGGAATATCTCAGGAAGAACGTCTTCATGAAGGATATTGTTACTAACAACATTTCCAATGCGGACGGAACCCTTATAGAAACGTTCGCCAAACTAGTAAAGGAATTATGGTCAGATAATTTGGCTAATAAAGTGGTGGATACAGGATTGCTGAAAACCCAAATCCAAAAACTCGTTCCCCGTTTCATTGGCTCCGACCAACAAGATGCTCAGGAGTTCCTACGATATTTATTGAAGGGCTTGCATGAAAACGTAAATCAACGAAAAGAAAAACCTGGACAGATTTTGATCAAAATTGATGAAAATTCAATTGACGTTGAAAACACTCGAGTTTCGTGGTTGAGTGACAGCGAAAAAGCAAAAGAATCATGGTCGAGTTACCTGCGCATGGACAATTCGAATATAGTAGATAACTTCGTCGGCCAATTGAAATCAACGTTAAAATGTACTTATTGCGGGTACTGTTCCGTAACCTTCGACCCGTTTTGGGACCTGTCACTATCTATCCCACACAGAACCGATCAACTCAGATTATCTCACTGCTTGGATTATTTTACCAGAGAAGAGACGTTGGATGGAGATGAGCAGCCGACGTGTTCCAAGTGTAAGGAAAGGCGGAAGTGCACGAAGTCATTGTCGATATACAAGTTCCCCCGGGTTTTGGTGATCCATCTCAAACGTTTCTCTCCAACGGAATGGTTCAATGAAAAATTGAATATCATCATCGATTTCCCGTTGAAAAGTCTGGACATGAGCAACTACGCGGCAGCCAATGTCGTCCCTTGCCACTACAACCTCTACGCGATCTCCAACCATAGCGGCACTACGTACAGCGGCCACTACACGGCTTACTGCCGACATCCTTACTTGGGAACGTGGCACGAATACAATGATTCCCATGTGTCACCGATTACCTCAAAATCTCTCGTAAGTGGCGAGGCGTACGTTCTGTTTTATGAACAGGAAGGCACTAGGCTTTGAGATTGTTTTTTTTTTATTTTATTTCATTTTTTTATTCATTCCTTTTTAATTTATTATATATTTA